>JAOUZG010000631.1:2242594-2257368 GCA_026289955.1 Argiope argentata | reverse complement strand
GCTGTTAAAAAGAAAAAGGTATAAACATTTCAACGGTTATTAGAGGATAATAAAAATGTAAACATCGTTAACTAAGAAAATGCTGTTAAAAGGAAAAAGTATAAAACAACTATATACAAAGGAAGCTCTTGGTAAGGCAAAAGCAAATAACATATATACAAAATATAGTTTCCATATACAATATAGACGTAACCATGCCAGTCATATAATCTATACAGTTTTCAAAGTAGTGAGGTGCTAAGATAACACGGTTAAACTCTGTCCATTTATTGATCCCTGAATTTCCCTATACAAATATATCTACCCAAACGTTGTTCCATGCAAGACTTCCTATAATTATCTTAAAGAAGGAAATCCCTGTATGTCAGCTACATCGTGGTTCTATACCTGGTTTATAAACCGTGGGACATCTTGTCACAAAACTTTTAAAAAGAAGTTCCACGTTTCTACGACAAAAACTGGTCGACAAATGAAGCACTGTATTTAGGTGTAATTCTTCATCGATATTCCCAATAAAGTCGTCTAAAGTATTGATATTTAAGTCTTCATATTTTGGTCAAATTAGGCTCAGAGATATGAAATACATTTGTTTGAAAAAAAAGGTGAATGTTTCGTTCATATTTCCTTAAATAGTACTAACTAGCCACCTTTGGCGACCAGTCGGTTCGCCAGTATTAATGCTCGCTAAAATTTTCTCATAATGTTTTATGTAGCTGTGTCTCATAACAGGTTTTTCACCAAAATATTTTTAAGCCAAACAAATTTTGATAGTTATAAAATTCATTTATAGTATTATTTTCTTCAGATGTTCTGTTCATTGTATTACTCATTTTTCTCTTCCTATCTGAGCAATGATCGTCCCGGAATTGATATTTTACTTAAATGGTATAGGTAAAGGTCTAAAATTCTACGTTTTTTATAGAATAATGAGATTCAAATTTTCATAAATGTAAACACTCTAAACAAATACAGACACAATTGGTTTCCAAGAAATGCGAAAGTTTAAAAACGGCTTGGAAAATGCCCGCACAGAGGAAATAATGGTGACACACACACACACCTTTCTTTTTATTCTTTTTTTTTCTATCCTTTTCTTCACTACTTTTCTTTCTACAAACTTTTTCCCCCTTTGTTATTCTTTTTTTTCTTCCCTGCCCAGACTATATTTTGAGCAGGCATAGATTAAATATTCATACCGTCTAATAATAAAAGCAACTATTTTCTTTCTTTTTTAAACATCCCGTTATCTATGAATAGAAATCAACTGACTTCGCGTATTTCTTTCTAAACACATCATAATTTATTACTTCCTGCTATCTAACTCAGTTGGTGTGGGGGAAGGAAATGAAGATATTTGGCGGGAAAGTAAGAAAAGTGTCGTTTTAACTATTTTCCCACACATTTTTTTAATTTTTTCTCTCCATAAGAACCATCCTCGTGTCTTAACGAAAATATTTTTTTTAAAAAAATAAGCCGAATCGGTCGAGCCGTTCTCAAGTTTTGCGCTTAGCAACGCATTTCGAGTTGCATTTTTATTAATATAGATTATATCTGGAATCGTATGAAAATAACAGCTTCAAGTTGTTTTTAGTTGTTTTTAACTTTTAGTTTACAAAACTATCATGAAATATAATTTTTGAGTGACTATTTTGCACTTTCGCCTATCACTGTAGGTTTAGACATTAGATACAGCATCGCGATTAAATTAGTGCTTTATATAATGTCCACGCGGAAGACCTGTTTAATAGCGAGATGCGTCCATACTGAAACCCCATAAGTGAATCCCCTTCAGCTTGTCAGCATCACTCCAGCCTTGATCCTGGTTGTCAGTTCAGGTCTTGTGGTTTCTAATATACCACAGTCGGCTGGTTTTGACAATATTCCTGGAAATGGAGTATCCGGATCGGAAGTCGAGATAGATATTACATAGAATTTCATTAATGATATATACTCAACTCAACTGATTATGAACAAATATAATTTTTAACTAATAATACATAAACATCGATCAAAAATCTAAGTAAATTGGAATCAATATAACTAACCAATACACTTTAATCTTTATAACACAAGTAGTTACTTTCTTTAGTATAGATATATTTTTCTTTCATTTAAAAAATAATACTAAAAAATTTATTGCTTTATATATAAACTAGGAAAACCGAGAAATATTACTCACACTTTCAGATTTAAATGCATTGCTATCTTACGCAGGGCACAATATAAGTTTAGTTCAGTTACATTAGCGTCTTATTGTTAAGAACTCTTAGAGTTACTTTGGGATGGACCTAGTAATTATGAACCATGGTCAGATGACGAGGGTGACAACTGAGGTGAAAATTACCATGAAAATAGTTTTATGAAGCCAATATTTCAATAAAAAATAATCTTCAATAAATCCAAAACAAAAATAAATTAAAAACTTTAAAAATTCAAATTATTAAGCAAATTGCTAATATATTCCATTTTTTTACTCGATTTACATCAATGTTGTTTATAAAAACATGAAAATTTAAATTTTTAAAATTTTATCTTAAGTAACTAAATTATCTAAGGAGGAAATTCTTCTAACTAATGCTAAATTTCAAATAATTATAAATTATTCAAGTAATTTTCAATCTTAGGGGAACTCGGTAATAATTATGGTTAATCTAATTCTCACTGTACTAACAAAATTTAAGTATAACTAATTAAATTGCTTTTATGAGTTATTGTAATATTTATAGTAACCAGCGGGTGACCGAGCTCCGCTTGTAGAAAACAGGTATCGAAGCTAACTCGAATATTTAAATTTTCAATTGTGATTTATCAAAACAATACATGCCATTTTTTGAAAGAAAATTTAGTAAAAATATCAAAGTTATCCTTATTTATTTTTGATGAATGTTGAAATGTCGGAAATGTGGGGCGATTTTCGACTTGGCAACCATTCCTCGTATTATAGTATAAGATAAAATTAAAACTTAAGCTCCAAGCATGCGTTACGAGTAAAAGGGAAAAAATAATCTTATTAATATGTTGCCATCATATTGACAAAAACTCAAATTTAAAAAAATAAATTATTATTGCGCATTAAACATATAAAAATGCAATTTTCATCACGTGTCTGCATGAAATGAAAAATATATATATATGAATATTGATATAGATGGCATATTGGCTATAGATGGCAGCACGTTACCACTTGAAAATTTAAGTAGTCATTATGGCGAACTAATAAAGTTTGAAAATATCCTATCTGTAACTCCGAACTGCTCAACCGTAGCGCTTCAAAACCGGCGCCAATCGATTCCTCGTGGCCAAAAACCCCAGACCCCCAAGTATACCGGAGTTTATTAATTCTGGGGCGATTTTCGACTTGACAACCATTCCTCTTATTATAGTATAAGATATAATCTTATAAATCATAATTTGACTTGAAAGCAAATTTTGGATTCATTAAATAAATTAATTGAATTTAAAATGCCTTATAAAATTGTAAGGTTGGAAAGGAACAACAACTCTTTTAATAAAAGCTTTTTGGATTTGGTGTCTTAGATACAACTAAACTCGGGCATATCAAATGAGGTTTAAAATTTATTATGAAACAAATGAACCTTTCGTTGTTATTGTTTAATAAAACTTCTCAAAATAAATAAATGAATAACTTCTCGATTATTTAGAAACCTATTTTCAAATATAAGTAAACAAAAGACAGGAAATTACATAATCGAAGTTCTATGGAAAAGAGTATAGTCTTGTGTTGTCTTTGCATTCCTATAATATATATTTCTTTAATTTTTATATGGTCACGGTGACCTGGTGGTAATGTCTCGGCTCTTTTCAGGTTCGAAGAAGAATAGTCGTGTAATGGACTATTCCATTTATTATGCTTCACGTTAAATACGCCAATTTATTTGATAGTGAAGATTGTTTCTTGGGTGAAATGACTTAAAGATACAGGTTGTCTTTAATATGTTTTATTGATTAACATCAGCAGCAAAAGGCACATAATAACCCCATAGTATAGCAGAACTAGAGAACAACACATAAAATTTCTTGGAAGACAACCGAGATCACACTAGTACATGAGATAAGTTCATAGAGCTGGTATATACATTGGATGAATGAAAAATATGTTTATATAATAATGTTTATAATAACACTTGTATTGGCGAGAAAAAATCACGCCAAGCTTTCAGCCAACCGCTTGCAACACATTCGAGCTTAAAATAAAGCAAGTAGCAAAATATAATGCAGTTCTATCAGTTTAAATGAACCTTAATGACAAGTTAAATAAATTAAATGCAATAAGTAAATCAAACTATGAAATATTATTCAGTTATAACAACAAAATCACTGAGTGATCGTGGCTACGAAATTTTAAAATGAATTAAAATGGATATAAATAGAATAGGTTTTATTGTATATACCAGTGAAATGACAGAGAACTGTCCGTAGAAGCTTTTTCTTTGCATCCGATTGCACAGCAATTGTTAACCAGGGCTTAAATAAGCTTTAAAATTGAACAGTTAAAAAGCAAGAAAAGATCTCACATTGAAATATAATGGGGAATGCATATTGCGGTTACAGTGAATACAAATTCTATACACACAGCACGTGTTTCTATCTTGTCCCACGGCTTAGTAGGGTTGCACTCCTTCTATTGGTATACCAGCTCTATGGTTAAATTCGGTTCGACTGGAAAAAAAAAATTAACATCAACAGTGAGACCACGTGATGTTTACATCATTAGCAGCTGGTTCCACCCAAGAAGACCACGTGGGTAGTTGAATTCTTAACATAAATTTTTATTTGTAGTTTTTTAAATTCCTGCCGAGTGAAGGTTGGTTTTCAGAGTACTTTACATTTTCAACAGTGTTATGATGCTATATCTCCATTAGAAAGGCCCATTTACATAATAAATGTAATTTACGTAAAAACTTTAAATAAAAAGAGTTTAATATAAGATAATTTGGCAGAATCATGATTATAAGGCTAGAAGAATGATTTATCTAAAAACGAATATAACCAATCACAGTTAGGTACCCATTGGCTGCCAATAGCGATTCGTTAGAAATGTTGAAAGTATTATATTGCAAATAATTGCTATCGTTGAAAATTTAATGTTTTGCCAACGTCCCGGCATAGAGATAGCTCATCTCCCCCGAGAGCTGGGCATCCCGGTTTCGAGTCCCGGTGCGGGCATGTTTGTTCTTCTGTGTTCTATATGTAAAGTGTATGAATGTGCTCTCTTGTAAAAAGTGATTCTGAAAGCGACTGTGAAGATTGTGTAGCTAAGTCATACTCTTGACCCTAGTTGGCGTTGGTTCAAAACAAAAAGACTCTCCTTTCAGCTTAAAACTCACTGATGCCTTGGCAAAGCTTGTCCATGGCAAATGCCACTAATAACAACAACAATAACATATAACGGTTAAACTTTAAGGTAACATAAAATTCTTTTTATGTTGTAATAATTTTGAAAGTTTCAAAATTTCAAATAGCCTTTATTTAAATAAAACTACAACAAAAATAGATTCGATACATACATTTTAATCCTCCGAAATAGATCTTAAGAGTTTGCACAACACATCTTTTATGTTATTTAACATTAACAATATTTGTATATCTGTTTGTAGTATATGTTCACATTTTTATTATATTTATTTTATTTTATTAATAATAATATTTTCATTAATAATAATAATATAATCAAATATTTATTTTCATTAATAATAAGCTTCATGTCAAGCAAAGATATCTCGAATTTATATTTTGAAGTTCAAATAAAATATTTTCATTAAATCAGGATACTGAAATCTTCCACTCTTGTTAAAATTCAACTGAAAGTTAAATCAAAGAAATTTAATTGCATCAACCCTCATTCAAAGTTTGACAAAGTGAATCCGATCTCAATTTGTTGGGATTTCACTTCAGCAACTAACTGTATTATGAGAGCGTTATTTACCCAAAAGCAGCTTTGAATTTTAATACAATTACTCTTTTAGAAAGGGAGCAGAGTGCTCAGTTACTCTGCAGAATTCACGAAGCAGCGATTGCTCTAGAAGTTCCCAATTCCCAAATCCGACTCGAGATGAAAGAGCAGACTGAAAGCCAAGGGAAAAAGGGTTAAGGAAATGCATGCCCTGCATTCCATTTCTAAAATTCAGAATTTGTTGGGAAAGTATTCTCGATGTAAATAGAATTGTTAAAATTAGATGTTTACTATTCGTAGATACTGGAAAGAAGCAAATTGCGATGCTATTCAAATACTATTCATTTAAATTCTGTAAATTCAAACGATTAACTTAGGAATCGTTTTTTTTTTATTTTCTTCTACGCAAAGTATATGTAATACTGTATGTATACTGAGTAAGTAAATACTGTACTTGGCAAAAGCTCCTTTCACACCAGGAGTTCTCAAAAGATGGGTCGGGACCCCAAGGGGTTGCGCGTTATGCGACCAGGGGGGTCGCGAGATGTAGAAGAAAAGTTTATAGAAAATTAATTTATTGCTGTAGTTTTCATTAAAAAGTGTACACATAAAGCTTTTAATACACATAGAAGTTGGTTTTTGTGTTCTATTAGTTAATGGGATAGATGAGCTTGTTTGGAATTAACAATTTTCTTAATGTCTGGAATGAGCTTTGTTACACACAAAACAATGTCATTTTCCAGTGTTATGGAGAATCCTTGTTCGCATTTGTAATATGTAGAAAATGGCATCTAAGTTTTTAATTCTGTTCTGGACAGTTCTGGGTATTCCATTTTAATACGCATCCAAAATTTGTCGATATAAGCTATGTTAAAAGTTACTTTAGCTGACTGATCATTTGAAATCTCTATCAGTTGATCATGATGACGGACACTTAGCTCAGCTTTGGCTACGGCTTGCTCACTGAACGGATCGACTATCCTCACAACCCCACTCATCTCCTTAACTGGAATATAATCTGTAAACTGCTCGATCAAAGTTTCGAGATGAGATGATACTAGTAAGGAGAAAGATGAAGTGTCAAGGGATGTGGCGTCAATATCCTACACACACTCTACGAACTCTTGCGTATGAGTAAAATTTTCAAAATCTCTGTCTAAACTTTAGACAGAGTTAAAACTTTGGGAGGGGGGTCGCCAAAATATTTAGTCTAAATAGGGGTCGCAATGTATAAAAGTTTGAGAACCACTGTTCTACACAAAGTATATGTAATACTGTATGTGTACTGAGTAAGTAAATACTGTACTTGGCAAAAGCGGCTTCTACACAATATGTAATACTGTATGTATACTGAGTAAGTAAATACTGTACATGGCAAAAGCTTCCATTTTTAACAGAGAACTGTGCTCGTATTAACAAAATCGCATAACAAATATGATATATTAAGTCATGGCATTTTACAATTAGGCGTTTACACGTCTCTGAAAGTACAGATATACAGACGATCAACTTTTTGTTGGTTTAGAATCAAAATTTGGCATGTGTACACAATATCAATGTTAAAGATGTGCATAGAGTTTATTGAATTTTATCTATCTAGTTTTTTCCCTTCTGTAGATATCGTGTTAGCTTATATCCAAACAGCTAGATAGACAGATATCCTTTGAAATGATTTTGTGAAAAATTTGTTAGAAATCTACAAATTTGGTTTAAATTTAGAATACCAAATTTTGACCGACCAGCTCAAAGTAATTTTGAGTAAGTTTTGTCACAGACCGACAGATGGACATTTTGCAAACATGTTTTTTTTTCTCGAAATCTGAAATTTTTTGTGGCAAGGTCTGAAAACGCAGAGAGTTGCTCAAATCTTTTGACTATAACACGACTTTTTTATACTTCACATATCAAAAAGTAATCATTATATATTTTGTTGATGCGCAATTTTCAGGTATTTTTAAAGATATTGTTACAAGCGGGCGAGCGGCACAAAAACTCGCCAAAGTTGGCGACGTTTGGCGAGGAGCCTCGCGCCAGCTTGATTGGTTTGGCGAAAGGAATAGTCTAGTAGCCGCTGGATTGTGCGCATTGTTTTGAGAATTTTCACGAGTTTCGGTGCACGCGCTCTTTCGGCTATATAAGGATAAGTAGCCGGAGTGGATGAGTTAGTTAGTTGAGAGTTTGCTCTGAAATAAAAAGCGTCTCGCTGGACTAAAGGATTAGTGAGCTGTGTTTGCGTTTGCTGTTAACGCTGTGTTATTGAGCTCGCTGTGATTGACTGTTGCTGTGCTATACTATAGCTGTTTTGCAAACTGTGTTTATTGTGCGTAAGACTTGCATTTACGCTGTAAGTGATTGATTATTGCTGGATTGTGTTTATCTGAAATTGTTTCTCCATCAATTATCCTGTACATAACTGTAAATAGCTGTAAATAAATTTGTTTGTGCTGTCCTCAAATAAAGTCCATTCAATCCGAACCCGCTACGCTAAAAACGTATCAATTTCATTCTTTCTTGAACACTATTTATTACGAAAAAGGAAACATAAAAATTCATCAGTAACATTTTTAAAAGATAAATCCTCTTGTTGTTACTAATGGCATTTGTCATAGACAAGCCCGCCGACTTATAGTCGTATTTAAGCTGAAATAAGCGTCTCTTGTTTCAAGTAGCGCTAACTAGGGCCAAGAGTACGACTTTAGCTACACACTCAACACATTCGCTTGCACAGCCCCTTTTCACATGGGGGCACATTCATACGCCTCACAGATAGAACGCAGAAGAATAGCCATGTCCTGACCGGGACTCGAACTCGGTTTGGCCAGATGACGAAGAAAGCGCTCAACCTCTGTACTAAGACGCCGGCAAATGATTAATCCTGAATATAGTGACCCTCTATTTCAATAATTGAACCTTTTATGCTTGGAAAACGGCCATGGGTAGAGAGATCACGGTACTTGGAGGAAATCCATACTTTGACATCCCCCACTAATTTATGGAAATCGTCATGAACTCTGTTCGCCTGTCTGTTTTTAGCCCCCCTGATTGAATTGGTAGTCTGTAGGGGCTTCTGTGGTGATTAACCACATTGAAGAAAACCGAGATTTGTTTAGATTTTAAGAACACTAGTCCCAAGAGTAGTTCTACAAATAAATTCTTTATTTTCTGTTATTTTTGTGTTTGTACATAGCATTCATTTGTATTTTTTGTGTTTTTCTTTTTTATTATTATTTCTGTTTTCGTCCCTAATTTTTCTTTTGCATTTTTACAATATTTCTCAGAAATTTGTAATCACCAAAAAACTATAAGTATGTTTATGTGAACTAGCATAAGTCTTCAGTTTCTCTCCAATAGTTAGCTTAATTAGACAAAGCCACTTCCCATTTAAATTTCAAGCAGCTCACCGTCTTCGGCTTTCTTTAATTCAATATTAAAATCCCTTATTAAATTTTAACCGATAAATATGAGACAACGAACAACAGTCACAGGAGTGTATAGAACAGGACCGTATTTCATCATATCTTCCACTTCATGCTCATTACGCTGTTTAAATAACCAGACGGTTATAGTTGCAGGGGCATGAAGCGGTGTTGTGTGTGGGAAAATATGGCAGACATGGAAGCAGTACCCAACCTTTATTGGTTATACATTCGGCGAAACATCGCTCAACTTGTGGATGTGCATTTTCACGATAAAAGACGATCTGCATAATATGGTGAAAAGGAGTATGATTATCGGTACGCATTTTCATAAGCTAAGAGTAAAAGAATATTTTCATTCATAAATTTTTGAAAGCCTGTGAATTTTTATTAAAATATATCACGTTAAAGAAGCACCTAATAATTATGCACTAACCCAATAATGTTGTGAAGGCAAACGGTGAATTTCAGTCTTTTTAAAATTTTAAAAACATTCTTTTTAATGATATCAATTTAGTTGCTTTGCAGTAAATTTTCTTGGATTTCACCAACTTTAAAAAATTATTTTTTTGCATAATTTTCAAAAATGCATTTCATTGCTGCACTAAATTCAAATGGCTTTTGTATTACCTTTAGATATTTATTAGCGTGAATTTCATCCAATTTTAAAAGTTTAAGTTTGAAAGAATCTGTGTGGTTCCCTCGAAAAATAAGAAAATTAAGTTACAATGCTGCCAAAGTTAGAAGTTAGATTATTTAGTTTTAAAAGTCTTATGGTGTTCCGAGATTTAACTCCATTAAGAAGGCTCATTTATGCAGTAAGTGGAATAAATATAGAGTTATTGAAATGCCATGGCTTTTAAAAGATTAATTAATTAAAAATAATTTATTGACGGGATAGAAAATGCAAAAGATAAAATAGGTTACCACGTCCAAATGTCGATTTGTTTGGAAACTTATGAAAAATTACTTTTGTTTATTATTCTGAATATTTAAATAGATTTCTTTATAGAATCGTTTGCTTTTTTGAGAAGTTTCATTGACTTTTATATTTGCTTTTGAAAACGTTTTAATTCTGTTTTGCATCTTTAGATCTTATTGTCACAAATTCTAATCTCTGATTGAATTTTCTTATAAAAATTTTCATAATTAAAATCTAATGGTTATATTTTATTCAAATTTTATATGATAATTTCTTAACATGTTCTGCAATTCCTGAATCAGGGAATAGGTTATCTATTTTTTTAATAAAAATTTTATAGAAGCTATATTTTTTCACAAATTGAAATTTTTTTTAAAATTTCGAGTTATTTATTTGCTGAACCCCAATATTTAAAGAATGAATAGAAATACGGTTTATTTTTCAGACCAGGAACTAAATAATATATTTCTGAAGTTATTTGTAAAATGTTAAGCAAATCATTTGATATTTCACTTAATAAAATTTTTGCTTTATACCTCTTATTAAACAGAAGAACAATTTTTCCAATTTTTAAAATAATTTTTTCGCTAAACTGGTATATTTTGTATTCATAAGGGTTTTTTTTCAATCTTTTTTTATGAGAATACTCAAAAATATAACTACATTCAATTAAAAATTTTTTTCTCTCGAATATAGTCTTGTGCCGTAAATGGAAATTAAAGGCTATCAGTATTCTCGACGAACCAGCAGGTCGCTGACGACGGCTGGTAAAATAATAGGAGATAGTTTTCTTTTATTCAATATAACGTGATAACTGAAATGAACTTATTGCATCGCTAAAAAAATTACTTAACTGAATTCAAAAGAATGT
This sequence comes from Argiope argentata, assembly GCA_026289955.1. NCBI lineage: Eukaryota > Metazoa > Arthropoda > Arachnida > Araneae > Araneidae > Argiope > Argiope argentata. The sequence continues at coordinate 2,246,245 of JAOUZG010000631.1, read as the reverse complement.
CTTGATTTTTCATCTTCTTTATGTTTAGATTTTTAAAGTATTTTAGTCATATTTCCGGAAAATTCAGTTTATTTTTATTTAGTTTTATGATCTTCTTTCTTAACTGTAAATCGCATTGTAAAATCGATTGTAATCGTTTATGTTATACGCTTCATCGTAATCGATTACAATATAATCGTTTCTTATCATTGTAATCGAATTTCATAAGAGTTGGATTTCGGAAATTTTGTACTCTAGTGTTTTTTTTTGATGATGATGATGTGATATTTAAACGTTATCGGAGCGTTGTTAACGGATTAATTTTAATTAAAGTTGTATTCTACGGAAAAGTTCTCATCGGTACTGAATTGAACTATGAGATAAAAAAGTGTTATCTGCTTTAGTATGATCCAGATTTTTTTCGAAACAGCCGATTTCTTTCTAAATTTTAAATCGCATTGTAAAATCGATTGTAATCGTTTATGTTAAATACTTCATCGTAATCGATTGCAATATGATCGTTTCTCATAATTGTAATCGAATTTTCTAAAGAGCTGGATTTCGGAAATTTTGTACTCTTGTGTTTTTTCTGTGATGATGTGTTATTTAAACGTTATCGGAGCGTTGTTAATGGGATTAATTTTAATTAAAATTGTATTCTACGGAAAAGGTCTCATCTGTACTGAATTGAACTATGAGATTTTTGGGAAAAAACTGTTATTTGCTATATATAGTATGACCTAAAAAATATATAGTATGACCCTTGAAAAAATATATAGTATGACCTATATATTTTTTCAAAAGCCAATTTTTTTCGTTTTTTAATATTTTGCAATTATTTTTCGTTCTGTTGCTGATATGCATTACAATTTTTTTAATTATGTAACTAATAAGGAACGTAACTAATAAATAACTAACATTGAACGTGTCCTCCAAAATTCATCTGAATTATTAACACGGTACAATTAAAATTTACACCGTTGTTAGCCCGCAAAACCTAATTAAAGTTTTCTAGTTAAACTCTTTGAAGCAGAAAGACGTCTTTGCACAATTACGGAAGGCCCTTTTCTTTTTATTCTTCACACTTCCGTGCTCATAGTACCGGTAATTAAGTTACCCACACCATCCCAGCAGTAACGATGCACTAATTCTGTTAAATGTAACACTCCCCGTGGAGTAAATCCTTTGTCTTCGAAATGCATAATTCATTGAAGATCTGAAAGCTTGATCTTCGAGCTCAGAATTCATCATAATAAACGTTAACGCGATGTAGAACGGCCCAAGATTTATGTGATCTGCACCTCTTTTGTCTGAGTTATAGATTTTTTTTTATAAGTCTCTTATATTTTATGGATTTTATTATCAAGAGATTAATTCATTTTTTCGTCCTTTTTGTATGAAAGGGCCATTAAATTAAATAACTCTCTATATAATAAAAGAGTATTAATAGCGATCTTTTGTAATCGAAAATATGCATTGATTAATATTTTTTATGCAAAAGATATTATTTTATATGCATAAATGTTTTATTGCTTTATCATTTCTATTAAATCAACAAAATTATTGCATATATTAAAAAATAAGAGCAGACGATTTTTTTTGAAAAAATAAAATAAAATAAAAATAAAAATAGTTGATAAGTGGAAAGATTAAAAATAAACTCAGACGATTTTTTTAAAAAAATTAACTTCCGGCTTATTATCTTATTAGCTTGAAAATCAGTATTTTCTTGTGCATAGAACAAAAAGGAATTGTCATTTTTATACTTCTACGTTTGTCATGTTTTTCCTTTAAAATCGTCCGCTACCAAATACAGAACCAAAACTTTCACAGCAAATTATAATATATAGTTTAGAATATTTTTCTTCAATGCTAAAAAAAAAACTGTAGAATTTAAATATTTCATAAAAGAATATTTCTTTTGGCAATCGTTGTCTGGAATAATTGTAATGTTTTCGAATTTGGAAACAGATGTCATTTTCTAATCATTTATCATAATATGGCCTGAGAAATTCGTTTATTTTATTTATCTATTTCATAATTAAGATCATTATGAACTATGAATAAAAAATGGTGCAGTCTTAGACAAGAGGAATATAAGGTAATAAATTCTTTTTTATTTGATATCTTAAGCCAAATGACAATCAAAATCAAGTATATACTATGTTATATATACGTGTGGAATTTTTAATTTATGAATAACATAAATATTTATGTCCTAAAACAGGAGGTAAGAAAATTAATTCATCTAAATATTTCACCTTTTTTTATTCCATTTTCCTTCAAAATTTATTCTAATGATCTTCGTCTTATTTTGTTTGTATAGCATTTCCTTTCAGGGTATTTTTCTTTCTTTTAATATTTTTTTGAATTTCAGTATTTTGGAGTAATTTAATTAGATATTCAATATATACTGAATAATATTCTTCAAATTTTTCTCACTGACACTAAAAAAATCAAGGAAGTTTATAAAGAAAATTTTCGATTATAAAATAGCTAATTTTCTATGAATCAAAAATAATACTTCCATTTTTAAACAGAATTGTTTTTGACCATATTGGCTTCGCTATTAAATGAAACTTTTTTTGATATTTTAAATCCGTTTTATTTGTTTGCAAATTGACACTTGAAAACTTAATTAAATCCGGTATTATTTTTTTAAATATTATAAACCTATAGAATGAATTAAATTTCACAAATTTTTAAAAACCATGTAGTGAAATTTGCAGTTTGTTTTGTAAAACTGTCAAGATGTAAAAAAATTCTTCTGGAATTAATATTGTCTTTTTATTTGAATATAAAGGTATTACGATAAAAGAAATTTGTGTATTATAATATTATTATGTAATTATTATTTTATCATTAATTAAAAACCAGGAGCTTCATACTAAAAATAGTAAACTACGAAATAATATTTACACAAATTGTGTCATTTTTATCAGTTAATAAAAAGAAATTAACTATTAAAGAATTAACTATTTTACTAATACATTGAGTTTTTCTTTGAATATTTTTACTCAATATTCAACTACAGCATTCTGAAGATTCTGCGAGAAAAAACTCAGAGATAATAATAATCCAAAACACTTCAAAAATTATTTTTTATTCTGGCTTTACGGAAATCTTTAAGAAAAAAACACAAGAAAACTTATTATGCTAATTTGAATGTTACTCGCTTGTCGCTGTGTTTGATAATGCATTTTCAATCATCTACATATTTCTAAACAGGATATAATCTGAAGTTAATATCTTTCTGAATGTCTTCTTCTAGATTAGATTAAGATTAATGTCCCCTGACGAAGGTTGAACTATTTTGGGCTGACGTTTCGATAAATGTAATCCTGTCAATATTTTATTGCAAATCTAAAATTGTTAGTCATCATTTCTTATAGTCATTCGAAATAACAAACTTTTGGCTTTTTTTCGCAAGTTGGCATGATTTTTTAATGCTTTTGTAATGATTTACATGCCTTATACGTAGTAATTTTTCAAGCTTATTTTTCGCATTTTCTGTTCGTAACTACGACGTAGTTTCGGTATTTGCATCAGTTTTCGCTTTTTATACATATCTTAGGTATGAGTGTTTTTTTTTCTTATTCCTTGTCAATGTCATTACAAGTGTCTACTCTCTTTCTTTATCTTATCGAGACTTTTGCGTATTCTATTAACAAA
>JAOUZG010000631.1:2200693-2226543 GCA_026289955.1 Argiope argentata | reverse complement strand
ACAGAGAGAGAGAGAGAGAGAGAGATTATTGGTTGCTGGACTGCTTGACAAATTTGGCCCCAAAATTTAAGCAAATATACTATTGGTGCTAATGTGATGCAGTTAGTAGTAAAATAAGGCGCCAAAATTCAAGCAACCACTTCGTTATGTTTTTAAACTGAGATATCCATTGATTTTAAAAAAATCTACGTTTATTTATTTTTTTGACAAATTTAATTTAGAAAGAAATTTATAGTTCGGTATAAAAAAATGCTAAATTATATCGCTCTCTTTCGTTCGTTTGTTGATTGACGAATTTATAGACAGACATACAGGAGCAATAAATGATTTTTTTATTTAACTAAAATGGTCATATCCAATTCTTCCGGCGTCCTGGTACAGAGGTAACACGGGTTCCTCGTGATATTGGCCTCACGGATTTGAGTCCCGGTTAGGGCATGGTTGTTCTTCTGTGTGCTATCTGTGAGGTGTTTGAATTTGTCCTCCTGTAAAAAGGAGCTGTTCAAGAGAATCTGTGTGTGTCATCCTCATATGAGCTTGAGGTCAGACTTCTGCCTTCGGCTGCTGAAGGGTCCATATCCTCAAAAGCTACTGCACTCCGCTTTCCGTTGTAAAGCGAACACGTCATTATCATCATCATCTTCTTCAAAACTTCGAGACTTAATCATTATTAGATTATCTTAAAACTGAAAATCGATTTTTTGTTGATTATAATATTTCGTTACATAATTTATTTATGATAAAGTAAAATTAAAGGTATTAAAATATCTAAGTGATCGTTATATACATTGAATAAATGTTAACATTGACTATTATGTAAATTTAAGTTCCGAAATTAACTTACTTTTTTCAGTTTAAAATATCTTTCAAATCAGCTTTTGTCTATAATTACCAGCTTTCGTTTATTTGAAAATCCACTTCTTTCATGTTTAATTCATACCTGCTCTTTTTACCTGCACATTTCTTGCGCTTTTCATGCCATTCCGTTGGGTCAACTGAGCTTTAATTAAATCCCTTTATAACTTTACTTTATCAAAAAGTTATTTCTTTATAGTTCAAATAAATTCCCAGAGAAAAGCTCTAAAAATTGCACACTTTCATTATGAATGTATTAAACCTAAATCATATCTGCTAATTATCGCATTTGTATTTCAATGAGTTGTTAACTTCCGTCCTTTTGGCTCTATTATAGCCTTATTTGCCTTAATGTATTCAGCGAAATTGCTTCAAGAACCATCTTTACTCGGCATCCTCAATGATTGTCTCTTTATTACGTCGGCGAATATGCAAAATAAATGGAGATTAAGCATATTTCTTTTATTTATGTTGGTACTGCAGAAGATATTGTGAGAATGATTTGGATGAAACGACTTTATTCTTCCAAAATTGGTTTGAGTTTAATGGAAATGCTTAGTTAGCTTCTGTGCTTCTGGAATTTTTTGGTTTGATTAAATATCAGTTTATCATACTTTGTCAGGTAAAAATCTAACGAAGAAATATAGAAATCTGAAACTTTGTATTAAGTTGTTCTAATGCTACGTAATAGATTTTAAGGGATTGTGTCACTTGCGCTCAGTCTCATTAACGCTAACTCATTAGAGGGTGTCATTTGCACTCACATGGTAGGTTTACTGCAATTTAATCACCTTTGGCAGGAAAACTTGGCGTGCATCTAGAGGGGCTAAAGAGAATGCACGTTTCTCGCATTGATAAGATTAAGTGACATAATTAAGGGTCCTTATCTTCGAAATATTCGATTTTTTTTCTCACAGTAAAACTGTAAAATTTTCTTTAAGAACGCTAGATACATTTTTGATAGTTTATTTTAGATTAGGGGTTAGATTAAATTTAGATGAAAAAGGAAGAGCGAAAAAATATATAAATCTAGCTCAGGGATGCACATTTTCAGGATGAGGGGCCAAAATATTAAAAGAGATCATGGCGAGGGCCAAAAAAGCACATGAAAGCTAAAAAATATTAAAAACGCGAAAACATTGGAGTTTTTTTTATGGCAATGCGCATGAATTACAATTATTACTTTACTTATTTTATTCATGCACACATTATGCAATAAATAAAGGAATAAAATACAAACATTATAGCTACGATTACCTAAACCTAAAAAAAAGAGATTCCTGCTAAAATGGGTGCAAACTTGAAATAGAATAACAGAGGAAAACTTTTTGGTAATTATACAGAGAACGCAATTTAAATTGTGAGAAAAAAATTAATAATCGAAATTAGTAAAAATAATAAATTTATTTAAAGTTATTGATTTTATATTGGGCTTAATATTAGTTGTAGCAATGCGTAGAACAGCAGAAAGGTTCTCACCTCATTCTCATTTTTGATTTGTTTAAATTCCTTAGGGAGAAAGTTTGCTCACAAATGTAAATATTTTTAAGAAAGTTGCACATGCAGCTGCATTTTTCTTTAAGCATAAAAATTCATATAGCAAATCTTTATAAAATTCTAATATCGGTTTACCTTTGAACTGATTTTTGAAAAAAATCAGACTTCTGTAAATCAATTTAGGCTAACTGCATACTCTCATCCACTATATTAACATCAACAGAAAATGGAGAAGAAAATTCATCAAATTTCGTTTGGCACTTTTCAAAATCTGAAAACCGATCATCAAATGCTTTATGAAAGATTTGACTTGGATCCTCATACTGCATTTTCATGTGTGGAAATTTTTCAAGTTCGCGAGCTTCTCCTATACGAAAATCGCACTCGCCGTTAGCCATGAAGGGAACAAACTGAAAAACTTCGTAATAAAAAGTAAATAAACTTAATGAACAACTGTTAATTATTTATTCTGATGTAGAATCGTTTTTTTTTCAGATTTTTATCCTTTTTCATTTGAAAAAAGTCTCATTTCATTTTAAATTAGTCATATTTTATTAACAACATTCGAAGGCCAACTTCGAAGGCTATGCGGGCCAATTTTGGCCCGCGGTGCATAGGTTGTGCATCCCTGATCTAGATGATAGAATAAACCGAACAGTAGAAAAATATTCTTTTGACAAGAACTTAAAGAGCTGCCTTGTAACTCTTGCTAAAATAACAAAATTGTTATAAAATTATTTTAAAGCAATGATTAATAAAATTTTATTTGAAATTTTTTTAAATAATACTAATAATAATTGAAAAATAATTCAATAATAATTAAAAAATAATTTTTAGTTATAAAATAGAATTGAAAAACTAAGCAAGTGTAAACTTGAAGAAATAAAATGCTTTTAGGTAATATGAATATTTTTTCATTCATTGGTTACTCTTTCTTACTTTTTTTGCATATATTAATCTTTCTACTTACCATCAATGGTTAAAATTGTATTTAAGTTGCAGTATGAAAGAGAATATTTTGTGTATTTTAAAAACTGTTGAATTGAAATAATTGATTTGTGTTATATATTTGAATAATAGCATTTTCTTAATAAGCTATTTATATATACTTACAAGTTTTTTTTAATGATACATTGAATAACCACTTTACAATGTTGAAGTATTTCAAAGAAATTTTTAAAACGCACATGCCTACTGCTAAATAATTTTATCTAATTATCTTAAAGATGATGATGAAACTAAAAGCAAACGCATTTCCTTAATACTTATTACTAACACTTATTTGCTATCACATTTGATAAGATATTATGCTTCAAAGATTCTAAATTATTAGGAAGGAAATTATAATATTTATTTCCTTGTAAATTATAAATTTAAACAGCAGTTATGCTTTTAAAAAATCCTTCTTAAAATAGTCGAATATTTCAGTTGGGGAAAAGACTCCTTATATAGAGAGCATCAAATAAATTGAATAATTATATAACAATTTATGTAATTTGAATAAAATGGTCTTCAACGGAAAATGAAACAAAGTTTGTTTTCCCTCATATAAAAGTAAGGCAAGCAAATGTCCAAATTACCATCAATATTTGAAATTTTTAAAAATGAAAATAAAATAATTATTACATTTTTAACCTTTCCTTAGAACTACTTAATTTGTTTGAATATTATACTATGCCAAACTATAATTTTTACTTAATATGGAAAAATCTTAATATCCACCTTGATTTTGATATAGTCAAAAATAATTAAATAATCTTTTAAAAATTGTCACTAAAAACTATTATATTAAATTTTAGAATAGCAAACCTATAAAATAATTGTTAATTTGTCAAATATTTGCAATATAGCTGGAAGAAAATTGAAATAATGTTTGAAAACTGGTCGTTTAAAACTATAGGTGTATAAAATTTTTATTATAATAATTGTAGATATAAAAGTGTGAAATTTTTTTAAATCTCCATAGATTTCATGTCATTTTATGTTTTTAAACTCGCTAGTACTCAAGTTTTATGTCATTTTAGTAGAAATAAAATTACATTATTTATTTAAATCAGATTCATTAAAGCAGTTCAATAGTACAAAATGGGTTTTGATTTTCTAGTTCCTTTCAACATATAAAATCTAAACTCAAGTTTGATATTTTATGAACTGTAGCATTTCTTTTTTTATTCGTTTATTCCTCAAGATATAAAAGCACACATATTGTTTGGTGTCTTTTTATATTAATTATAATTTTTTTCTTTAGTTTTTTACCAACTCCAATTAATGATAATTATTACAAATGCTTTCTGAGAGTATGGATAGACCTCTTGATCTGGACATCAAATTCAGAAAATAATTTAAATTCTAATTTAAGCCCGTTTGGGGGAGCCTCCTTCCACCCCTCAAAAAAGAATAACCTAACATTATTAATTTCAAGCTGTTTAAATTCTATTTCTGCTTCGCTAAAGCCTATAACATATTTATAACCTTTTCAATAAATTATTTTAAAAAATATCCTGGAATTGTATTAATTAAAGGGCATAAAAATTTGTTCCAAATTAACTCCTTCGACACCTATTCAGAACTGCATTATAACACTTGAGCATATGTGATATAAGGACTGACTTTTTGAATTAATCAGCAAAGATTTATCAAATATCCTCTGATAAAGTTAATTCATTTCTTAGTTTAGATATAAGTCTTGGTATTTAAGACCAGGGATAATGATTTCCCGCCCTCTTTTGTACACTTAGCTTTAGTGAATTCCGTTGTGTCGTTCTGTGTTGTGCACGTCGCCTTCGCATGTAAATAATGCCTTCTCCCGTGATGGAATAAAGAGAACTAAAAATTCAACCTGTCTTCTCCATGATTTCGGCCACGACTCTGCTATTCATTCTCAGCAAATCATTTAAATGTCTTTTTTCATTATATATATATATATATATATATATATATATATATATAATTTTGCTCAATTGCCTACCTTTTTTAATGAAATTTTGTAATTGGAAGTATGTCTGGAAGCAGGATTTAAAAAAGAAAAACTTATTCCCAAGTGCAACGATGTTATGCTTTTTAGGAAAAAAAAGTGACTTCAGAAACCTTTCTGTCATAGCTATGAAATTAGTCTTATCTTACGCCTTAATATTCAAACATTTGCTTTTGTAATTTCACTTTCGGTTACAATAAGGGTTAAATTTACATGAATCTATACTTTTGGCAAGAAATTCAGAGATGAAAAAAGATGGATAAAAAAGGTATAAAATATAAAGTAACATATTGAATTTCTAGTTTTCTTTCATGCTTAGATCTAGGATAGATTTAAAATTGGTATTAAATCCCTGCTGCTACCGCTTTTAAGAAAATTAGACAGAAATTTACATTTTTATTACCTTCGATCAGAATTTTAGCACATGATGCTGTATCTGAGAATCAAGCGCTTTAATGTAGTACGTGTAGATGCTGCATTTAGATATCGTTTGTGGTACATTAGATTATGTATAGTTAAATCTGACAGTAAATGAGCTAGGAAATGAAGTAATGTATTTCGGATTTGAAGGAATTTCAGTAATTATCAACACTTTCGATTTGAAAATATGCTTTTCTCCCTTTGAGAATTAACCAGCAGCTGTTTTTTTTTAAATTTTAAATATGATTCTTATAATTTATTATAGCCGAAGAGCTTATTATTTTGCAAAAAAATATAACTTATTTGAACAACTTTAATGTAAAAAAGTACATTAGCTCATTTCAAGTATCCGTTTGTAGAATATATATACATAAAAGCATACATACATATTGAAAGAACATTATTGATATCCATTTAAATTTGAATAAAAAACACTTTTTATGTTGTTTTTTTCATTTTGTTAAATAAAATTAAACTTTAAGATAAAAAGATAAAATCCTCCAAAAACTAAAAAATATAGTTCACTTTGATAGATTAAATTTGTATTACGTGCATCAAAATTAAAATCTTTATAAATGTCTTCAATGTAGGAAAATTATGAACATGCTCCTTCATAGTAAATTTTTAAAGCAAATTTCGCTCACTCTACTTATTATTTTTATCAATCGTTTGAAACGCGGTAACGGTCATTAGCATTTTTCTCACGGCAGCCTCTTAACGTTATCAGAGATATAGAGTGTCATTCTCACTGTGACGATGATTGATTACCATATGGCGCACATTGTAAAATCGCCAAATTTTACATACAAAGATAAAAGTTATAATGTGGTACCCTTTTTAAGGCTTGAGCGCAAATGACACCCTCTAATGAGTTAGCTCTAATGGGATTGAACGCAAATGACACAGAACCGATTTTAATACTGAGGATAGTACCTTTTTGTTAATTACATTGGTATAGAAGAATAAATCATCTGAAGAATAGAATCTTTAACACAAAATCCTTCGATCTTCAAATTTTACTAAAGCGAAGCAATCACACTATTATGCAATAAACTAAAGCAAATAAGGGATATGCCAAAATTAATGCAAGATTTGGATTTTTTCACTTTTTGTGCAATAACGCGTTGGCATAGCTATTAAAAAACCCCTCTGACAGTTTTTAGGTTAGTAAAAAATGAAATAAAAAGATAGAACAGTTCATTTTTATTGATGATCAACATTTCAAAAATAATGAAATTTACCCTGTTGATTGATTGCCCTGTATTGATTTGATTGATGTGATTTAACACCACTGGATTTTTCTTTATTCGGTTATTTAGACAATGAAGTCAATTTAATTATGAAGGTTTTGAAGTCAAAAGTCTATATTGACAAATCCATAAGTTCGCTCGTATTGAAGGTGGAAATTCAAAGCTGCATCAACGAAATTCAGTCACATTTATGCAAAATAGTAATAGAAAATTTCAACAAAAAAGTGCGTTTGTGCCAGTAAAGCCATGGAGGACATTTTTCCTATGTGTCCTTCCATACATAACCTTATCCTGGGGACTTTATAATTCATTAAAAATATATGAATAATATATGAAGGAAATAAAAATATATGAATGAAAAAATTTCTGTTTTTTATTTAATTCAATCCTTTCATTAACATTAGTTGTTCTATCGTGTAATGCTTCATTTATACTAACCCTAAACTATCAGCTCTCAAATGTTTTTTTTTAACTCCTACTATTAGTTCACACTTTCTCTATATTATATATATCTTGCTCGAGTTTTCAATCGCAAATAAAATACTTTTTTTTTCATTCAATCAAGTTCAAGTAGATTTTTTTTAACTTGTAGTAGATGACATTTGATGTTAATGCAGTTTTTTTTTAAATATTAATTCATTAATTTTTGATTTATTAATTAAAAACTAATTTTCTCGCTTTTATAGTAGTTATTTATAGTAGTTGCAATTGTTTAGTCGGTATAGCATGGTTTGCAGGGCGTTGGGGTCGCATCCCTTGTGCTGCGAGATCGAACCTGGTCACAAATTTCTGCATGCCGAGAGTTATAACCCTTGGGGCACTGAGTCAAAGGTAATTGTTATTCGGATTCTCAGGGTCCATACCCTCAGAAGCTATTGCATCCCTCCTTCCGTTGTAAATCGGAACACGAAAACAACAATTGTAATTATTTAATAAAAAGTAACGGAAATAAAATCTTTCCTAATATCCAAAGTAGGAATTGATTTCAAAAAATAGTTTTTTACATTACTTGTTAATAAGGTTTCCAAGATTTTACTGTACGAATGGTGGCAGAATAAAATTCCGCGTTAAATTTGGGACACCCTTTATAAATGTTAGTAACATACAAGAAGTGTGTAGGTTGGCTTTAATGAAGGTAATTTGATCCTTTCGGGTCGCATATATTCAACTCAAGTTGAATATTACTTTCAGAAAAGTAATTTATGCTTTCGTAGTCAAACAAATAATTCACCTGTTATCATTCTGTAATAAACGACCCGAAAAGTATTTGGAAAAATATTCCGATTGTTGCTAAGAAGAGAGCACTTGTTCAAGCATATTCATAGTTCTGAAGTTTCATTAAAGTATAGCGCGGGGGAAAGAGATGCTTAATCTTTCGTTCCATTTATATTCTAGAACTAACATTAAAATTTATGAGAAATGATAAAACATTAAATTGGTATTCAAATGAAGCGGTTATCAGTTTAGATATTCGTTAGTATACCCAATTAAACGAATTTAAACCTCTCATCCGCGGCATCATTACATAATACATCTGAAGCGGGTTTTTTTGTCTCGTCTTATGACGGCTTGATTTCATCAGACGTAATATTTCATTTATTGTGACTTTTGCATCTTTCAACGTTTCGATTGAATGCTTGTCTAAACTCATTATTATTTATATGAATAAGTTAGTGATAGATTTGTAATAGCTTAGTGAAAATATTGCTTCGAATTTATAAACTGTAAAGCATTGATGCACAACCTTTTCAAGATGAGAGGCCAAAATATGAAAAGGGATCATGACGAGGGCCAAAGCAGAACGTGAAAGTTAAAGCATGTTATAAACGTGAAAATACTTTTTTATGGCAATATGCATGAATTACCATTATTAGTTTACTTATTTTACTCATGCACATATTGTGCACTAAATAAGTGAATGAAATTCAAACATTATAGATATGATTAAAATACTTTACCTCCAACATAAAATTCCTACTAAAAAGATGGCAAACTTGAAATTGAATAATAGTGGAAAACTTTTTGGTAACTATACAGAGAATTCAATTTAAATTTTGGGAAAAATTAATAATCCAAATTAGAAAAAAATTAATGAGATGGCTGGGACTGAGTATTTGAGGTTATTGATTTTACATTGGGCTTAAGATTGGTAGTGGCAATACGCAAAATAAAATAAGACATAGAATAGCAGAAAGGCTCTCATCTGCTATTCTATTTCTTAATTTTGATTTGTTTAAATTCATTAGTAAGAAAGTTTGCTCACAAATGCAAGTGCTGCTAAAGAAAGTTGCACATGCATTTGGCTGTAAGTACGGAAATTCCTCGATTAAGTCTTTATAAAATTCTAATATCGGTTTTTCTTTAAATTGATTTTTTTAATAAGAATTCTGTAAAATAATTAAGGCTAACTACATACTCTCAGCCACTAGATTTACATCAACAGAAAATGGAGAAGAAAATTCATCAAATTTTGTTTGGCACTTTTCATAATCTGAAAATCGATCATCAAATGCTTTACGCAAGCTTTGAATTTGATCCTCATACCACATTTTCATGTGTGGAAATATTTCACGTCCGCGAGCTTCTCCTATACGAAAACTCGTACTCACAGGTAGTCTTGAAGGGAACAAACTAAAAGCCGCGTAATAAAAAGTAAATAAACTTGATGAACAACTGTAAATTATTTATTCTGATGTAGAATCGTTTCCTTTTCAGAATTTTATCCTTTTTCATTTGAAAAAAGTCTCATTTCATTTTAAATTAGTCTTATTTTATTATCAACACTCGTGGTCCAACTTCGAAGGCTACGTGGGCCATAGGTTGTGCACCCATGCTGTAAAGAAAGCATTTATTTTTTTCATCATGGTGGCAACATTAGCAAAAGCATACGAAAGAAAGATTTGATGAAAGAAAATAATTGAGTTAAAATACAAAAATAAAAAGCAGTCATAAAAATTACGTTAAAAACTAATTCTAAAAAGAGTACAACTGAAGAAAAAAAATTACAAGAAATTATTATAATATTGTCCTACAAACTTCTTTCAAATTATCGTTTTAAAAATATTGTTAAATTCAAATGGAACCAATTCCTTAAAATGAAAATAGCACCACTGGAGCTAATTTTTTAAATTTTAAGACTGAGTAAGAAAATTATTTAACAAGAAATATTTTTAAGAAATACAGAGAAAATTGTTTAAATTTTGATAAATTTTTTATTAATTAAAAATCAATGAAAATTTTGAAAACCTCTTTCTAGTGTATCTTCACTATCAATACATCCCATCATAATTGCTCGATCACCATTGAGTGGAGTTCTTTTCTGTGCTTTTTCTTTCTAATTAATCTCTTTTTTATGTCATTACTCTATTCACCTGCTATGCACGGAGGTTGAAAACCTTGAGTTCAACTCCGTGATACTCCTTCGAATCGGCAGCTTCCGCTTTTTCTGTCAAGCTGGAATGTATTAGTAGTAATCTCTCATTCAAAATGTAAAGGTTTTATATTCCAAGTGCAGGGAAGAATCGTAATGTAGTTTATCTGGTGCACTCTCTTGTAGTTTTTGGCACTTGCTATGGACAAGCTCAATGATAGAGAAATAGCGGGGCTTCCCCAATCGGCCAACAACTTGATTCTTGCACAGTATGAACCAGGGGTCCCTCAGAACTTACTATGCTACAGACCTTTGGCCCTGGCTTGCCGACCCGACAGAACCAATTGGGACGCCCAACTCATGAAAAACCCTTCTCTATAGGTCCTACAACCGTAGCTTTCAGACACGTAGTCATCATTTTCTGATGAATCTTGCCCCAATTAAGGGCAGCGTCTGACCGAAGTCGACTAAAGCCGGTGTTACACGACCTGCCGTCTTCACAGATTTGCTCGTAAATCTTACATTCCACCCACTGGGGGACTACACTCCCCCTCACCTGTGGGCCGCCTGAAGACGTCGGAGAGCTTCCCGCAAAATGTCGGTAAAAAGGAGAAACATCAAAGAGCCGGAAAGTTTGTTTGGGCACGTGCGGGTGGGGGTAAAATTAACGGAGGGACTCTTTGTTTTGTGGTCAGATTGTTTTGAGTAGCCAAGCAGTTTTGTCCTTCGAGTTCTTAACGATGGAGTGGATTTCTTATTAACTTGTTTAACTTTTTTTTTATTTTAAAAATCTGAAATTACTCTTAATTAATATTTGTTTATTAACTTAACTCTAATTAAATTATAAAGTAATTAATGATTATCGGAACTAAAAAGTATTATATTTAAATGGAGATTAAAAAATATTTATTATTTACATCACCCTATGTAATGAGTAAAGTTATTAAAATTACAGAAAAAAAATTATTTGACAACTAAATTGGTATAATAGAAAATATGGAATTTTTCTTCATTATCAGTATAAATTTTCCAAGTAATTATTCACAGATGTTACTACAATATTAGCATATTTTAAAGTCTAAGAGATGAAATTGTAATTTAACTCCTTCAGGGGAGGGTCATTAAAATTCTCATTTTTTAGATAGTTTAAAATATTAATAATAAAATAAGATAATTAGATAATTTAAAATATTAATTTAAAATATTAATAATATTGAGTACAAAATATATAAATTATATTGTATATATATATAAATAATGAAAAATCGGTTTCCTTCTGCGATTCTATTTCTTATTTTGTTCTACATATTGCCACAACTAATCTTAAGCCCAATATAAAATCAATAACTTCAAATTTCAGTCCCAGTCATCTCATTAATATTTGCTAATTTTGATTATTATTTTTTTTCTCAAAATTTAAATTGTGTACTCTGTATAATTACCAAATAGTTTTCCTCTGTTATTCTATTTCAAGTTTGCCACCTTTTTAGCAGAAATCCTTTTTTTTTGTGATAAATTATTTCAGTCATATCTATAATGTTTGTATTTCATTTATTTATTTATTTATTGCACAATATGAGCCTGAATAAAATTAGTAAAGTAATAAATTATAATTCATGCGTATTGTTACAAAAAACCCTGTGTTTTCATGTTTTAAACATGTTTTAACATTCACATGCTGCTTAGGCCCTTGACATAATCCTTTTTCATATTTTGGCCCCTCATCCTGAAAAGGTTGTGCATCCCTTCTTTAAAAGGATCATTAAGGACAGTTACGGACAAGGGCATATATATAAGGAGTCCAGGGACCTCGGGACCTTCCCCAAGTTAGAAAAAATTATAGGAAATAGGTAATTATTATAGGGGATTTTAGTAACTAGGTATACCAAGCACTGTTAGCTCCTGCTAATTCCATTACACGAGCAATGCCGGGAACGGGAATGCTAGTTGTGATATAAGATTCGGTTACACAGTTTTTTTAACTACTTACTTATTTTCCAAACTGATTTTTTTTATTAACAATACTTAGCTGCCAAGGTAATTTCCTACTCTTTGTAAAGTAATTAGCAAAGGAGTTTCGAGTAGATTTGGCCCCTTCTCCTGATTTTCGAGGTGCTTTTTTCAAAGGGAAGAAGGAAGAACTTTTATCTAATGAAGTCATCCACCAACGTCTTTTGCGCTTCTTCGTCTTTTTTCCCAAGTATTCGCCACTTAAAAGCACATGAGCTGCTGCAGCACAAGCCTTTTCCTGGTCACTAGCCGAAGGAAGCATTTCGTTCATTTTTATTTAAAGTTATCCTCTAAAGAAATATCGAACTCCGACCGAGAGCTCTGGAAACGATGCGAGAAGGGAAGCTGTTTTCTTCAGACGGAGGGTCGTGTGACAGGCTAGGTAGACGGGGGTGCTGTCACGAAGGGGAGGATGGCAGTCTGTGAAGACCACAGGTCGTGTAACAGCGGCTTAACATACCACAATGCAGGTACGACCCGAGATTCAACCTTTCTACGTTTTGCATGCACAAGCGTCGTCTAACCTTACCAAAAGGAACGAACGACCGAAACGGAAGGCTGAAGCCAAGAAAACACTGAAGGCCAGACGTCATTGCCCAGACCGCCCACCAGCATCTGATTTATAGGTTACTGCAGTCATTAGAAAGGGCAGCGGAGCCTGATTTCATCCGGGGCGGTGACAAACTCCAGGCGTGAGCGGAGACAGGCCATTAGTTGGAGTTGGGATTGAACCGATACGCTCTTCTACACCGATCGCAATCACGGTGGAATGCTCCCTCTGTAACTAACCAGGCCACGGGCAGGTGTGCTGCACCTAGGGGGTCAGAGGCTATAACTTAAGGGGCAGTTACACGACGCGTCGAATCTCCGAAGAGCCACGCGTTCCCCCGTATTACCCCTCTTGCGGTTTCTTGGGGTCCTTTGATGCCTGGACACTTTACCGACAGTTATTCGGGAAAACTTCGGACGCCTAAACAGACGTCAAAGCACCCCGAGAAACCGCAAGAGGGGTAAAAAGGGGGAACGCGTGACTCGTATGAAGATTCACAGGTCGTGTAACTGCGGCTTTACGCATGTCATCCCAAAGACTGGCAAGAAGGGGAAAGCGAAGCCTAGAGACAGCCCTCTGCCTGCCTCTTGCTATCTCAATGATACAGTCAGCGATTTTTAAGCCGAAGGTGCGTCTCCTTTTTTTGTAGTAGCGCCAACTAGAACCAATAGTACGTCTTAGCTACACACTACTTTTTACATTAGGGCCCATTCGTATACCTGACAGATAGTACACAGAAGAACAATCATGTACTAACCAGGACTCGAACCCGGGTTGCCCAGATCACGAGGGAGACGTGCTACCTCTGTGTAAGGACGCCAGCTTGTGCACTATAAATCAGTTGGACTCAAATTCTTTTCCGAGGGGATACATTTCTTCTCAAAGGGAGGGTACCAATTTTGGCGTCGTCTTCATCATGCGACAGAAGTTCAGAATTCAGAATTAAAGATTCAGACAAAATCGAGATGTCCTTAACGTCGTTAATGGAATGTTAATATTGCTAAACTCCGTCGGGCTGTAATAGCTTGGTGGTTGTCTCTCATTCAAAATACGTAAGTTTTAGGTTTCAAATACATTGAAGAATCGTAATGCAGTTGATTTAGTGCACTCTAAATCAGTTCTGCCCAAATTCTTTTCCGATGCTCGGATGAAAAGTACCAATTTTAGTTTCGTCTTCGTTATTCAACAGCAATACAAAATTGAGAATTTAAATTCATCTTTCTGAACCTGTTCAAAATTCAGAAGTCCTTCCTAACGCTGTTAATAGGATGCTAATACAGCTAAACTAACTTCTGAGCTTTTCTTTGTTTACAGAAACTATTCCAATCCTAAAACATAACACTGTTAAAAATGTTTCTCACGATGAATTAATTTTTAATCTCCTTTAATTAAACTGAGCAATGAAATACTTGAACATAAAGATTTTTCAACCAAGTATTTAACTTCTTATACGAAGATTAAAAAGCACAAGTAAAAAATATACTCGACACTTAAAGATCACGACCGCATTTTAATTATTTCCAAACTAAGAGCATGCCTTTTTAAGACTATAAACGAAGATTAAAGGTGTTTAAGTAAGCTTTACGAAGTGCAAATATCTCTTTAATAAAAAAAAGAAACTTCTAAAGCAGAAGTGCTCAACCATTTTTGCATTCTTTGTCTTTAAAATGAGTTTTAATCCTTAGCATTTCAGTTGGTTTTCTTAATAAAATAAAACATTAATACAAAATGAAATAAAATGGCTGAAATAAAATAAAAAGGAATCAAACCACCAGAAATTAACTGAAACTGATAAGGTCAAGTATTTACGGAAAAATAAAATTAAAACAAGACATATATCTTCCCATGAAAAACACTAATTTCATTGGTAGTTCTTGAGGGCGCTTTTTTTAAACCTCTTATAACGGAAATTCCCAATTAAAATTAACTTTTTAAGCATTCAACTTCTCAAAGGAAATATTTCCTTAATTAACAGCAAAGGAAAGGAATTAATTGCATAAATGCAAGAATTAGAAAACAGATCGTGGCGTCGGTCTTGTTAGGTAAATAAATAAAATTTAGCATCTGTAAAAGATTTTCTTTAAATATCTTCAATAATAAGTTAATTTCCAATAGCGATTTTAATTGGAAAAACGAATAATTTTTATAGAAATTATCTTTATATATCGATATAAATTTGTGATTAATTAAATTTTCTTCTGTTGTTTATAGACCCTTTAGTGAAATTACGGTACTTACGAATTATACCGTCTTCGCCAACGATCGCCAAAGGTTTAGTAATTCATTGGCGACATATTTAAATTTGGCGACAAAGATCAACGAATTACATTATTGCCGGATTGCCATAATTGGCGTTTTAGCAACTCATTAGCGACGACAAATTTGGCGATAAAGTCGGATGGTATAATACGTATGTACCGAAATTACTAATATTTGTACTTTATATTTATGTTCTTACAAAATTTCTTAGAATCAAACGCATTAAATGAGTTACGTTTTTAGGATCAAATTTTTTAGATAGAAATATATTAAACAACTGTACTTTTCCGTTAGTCAGGCGCCAGAAAAAATCGCCAAATAATGTTGGTTTTTGCTAAATTTCTTTGGCGATTTTTCGCTGGCGCCTGGCTAGCAGTAAAGTACCTAAACAACTAAATAATTAAATTAGAAACTGTAGAGTTCATAAAAATAATGATCTTTACAAATAAATTTATATTATACATTTTTTTAAATTTCCGAAACGTATAAAGCTATTTTAATCGTCAAAAAAATTGAAGCTTTAACGGTGACGAATTTCAACGTTATAGAACAACTGCTTTCACAAAACTCACATTAGATATTACATCTGTTGGTATGTGAATACAAAAATTCAAAATGATATGATTACAATAATACCAAGGCAAAAATCGGTTTTCAGTCCCAATTTTATAAATTCCTGATAAAATCTGTTTATGGCGTTCTAAATAATAAAGATGTTGTGAAATTAAATTCAATAAGCTATATTAATATGTTGAAAAAATATCATTTTTACACCAGATTTATTAACATTAAACGAAATGCTCTATCTTAAACAACACCAAAACACACATGTTGTTGTTTCTTATGGCACTTACCATGGACAAGCTCGCTGAGGAAGTAAGCAATTTAATTCTTATCTGAGTCTTTTGTTTTGTAGTTGCGCCAACAAGGTCCAAAAGTACGCCTTTTGCTATTCACTTGTGGTGATTGCTAAACATATAAGCCAGATAACATCCCTAGGACCGAAGTGCACTTTTGGCCCAACGGATATGTTACTCGGCTACTAACATTAAGATTGGGAGTTCGGGCCTAGCGCAATCCGCTACACCCACAATGGTGACCCGGACGTGATTTGAACACGCAACCTTCTGATACGGCTTCGTTCAACTGTTGTGGTGCCCTCTATCGGCGACTCAAAGCTTTAGACGCGCATGAAATGCGACAGTTGTTAACATCACCACCAACACTTCACATAAGTATCGTTCGCCACCTCACTGGGAGGATTGTGTTGATTGCTTTACATATAAGCCAGATAACATCCCTCGGACCGAAATGCACTTTTGGCCCAACGGATATGTTACTCGGCTATTAACCATAAGATTGGGAGTTCGGGCCTAGCGCAATCCGCTACACCCAAACACTCATTCGCTTGCACAGTCTCTTTTATCAGCGGGGCACATTCAACTCCTTACAGATAGAACGCAGAAGAACAACCGGGACTCGAACCCGTGACACCCATTTTACGGGAAGTCGCATTACCCCTATGTCAAGACGCCGATCCAAATACTCTATCTTATACAACACCAAAACAATAAAGCTGTTGTTGTTGCTTCTTATGCCACTTGCTTTGGAAAAGGTCACTGAGGCAGTCAGCGATTTAAGCTTTATCAGCGTCTCTCGCTTTGTAGTAGCGCTAACTAGGGCCAAGAGTACGTCTTTTGCTACTCATCACATTCGCTTTTACAGCCCCTTTTACAGGGAAGGGGACACATTCACACACCTTATAGATAAAACACAGAAGAAAAACCATACCCGGAGCGGGACTCTAACCCGAAGGCGCGCTACCTTTAGGCCATGACGCCGTCAAAACACACATTTTCCTTATTAGTAATATGCATTTAGGTATCTAATTAGGTTCCGAAAATAGTTCTTAAAAAATGATACATTGTACCAAATAATTAAAAGATATTTGAAAAGTCACTATTAGAAGAAAATAATATATTCGCTGCCTTTAATTTTTTTTTTTTAAAAATTGCTTATTTACGAAAGTTTAGAAAACTTTTCCATGTTAGAAAGACCAGAGCAAGGAAAGAAATAATGGAAATATTTGATTTTAATTTCATAAAATATAGCTCAAATTACATAAAATTTAACAGAACATATGATAAAAAATATTATAATAAATAAAAATTTTAATAGAATTTGAAGTTGTTAATGATGTTTTCGTCAAAAATTTGTCTGTGTTTTGAACTTCAAGTATCTGTAAAACATGTCTAATAGTTAAACGCATATCAATTTTCATAACATTTTATTGAATTGACATTGAGATATGTTTTTCGTGAAACAATCACAGTAAAGATTTTATTCTTCAGAAAAGTGTTTACATACTGTACTTGTAAATAAGTTCATCCAAAATTTGCTGGAAACAATCATAGTTTTTAGGCCTTTTTGAAAGATATGTCAAAAATAGGCAAACTACTGGAGAGATGATAGAGAATTTATAAAAACATATTATTTTGCAGAATTTTACAGTGAAAATAAAACAAATTACTCATTTTCAGTTAAAAAACCCACTGTTTCAAATTTCACTTTTTGTGTATTAATTAAACTACTGTATCCATAGTTCCCTACTATTATCAAGACAAAACATGATATTTATTTGGGAATGAGATTTGTGGTTTAGTAAAAATCCGTTGGCGAAAAATTGAAGTTTTAATATCTGCAAGAGCGTTTCAAAAAATCAGCTTTTAATAACGTAGGAACATCCCATTTACAAAAGCTCTGATTTTTTTAAAAAATAATTAATGACTACCGAAAATAAAAGCTAAAAAATATCATTATGAGCAAGTGATTATATGAAAGGAAATAAATAGGAAATATGATATTTTTTAAACAATCAATGCGGGATATAAAGTTTTTTCGAATCGTTTGCAGTATTCAAGAGACGCATTCAATGAAACCATTAAAATGAATAAAAGTATAATTTAACTTGCACGAGCACTTGGTGTTTGGCCGTTCAAGAAATTGAGATTTGACATGATGCATTGAAGTATGCATAAAAGATTTCATTTTCATTTTAATTATACTAAAATTCCATTAACAGCGTAAAATTTAAAATATAACTAAGGCAATATCTATATTTTTTCTTCTAATTTTGACTTTTTAAGATTATTTCAATTATTTGACTCAATAAAGATCTTTATATGACTTTTTTTAAAATTGCTACTGAACTTAATTAATAATCTTAACACAGTACTAATTATCGCCAATTGCCACCAATCGAAGAGATGATGAAGAGATTCAAAAAATGTTGTTCTGAGATGATACAGTGAAATAAGCATAGCAGATTTCATTTTAATTTTTTTTTTAAATTTCAAATCATTAAAAGATCAAAATTTTCTGGGGAAAAAATATTTTTAACCTAGTCGCCTATCATAAAATCCAGTACATTCTTTGATACTCATTAACGAATAAATATCCAACCGATTAAATGTCACGAGCAGTGGTAAAAAGATAAATAATAACGACATTGTTTGGATGTAATTTGCTGTGTGGGATGGCATCTTAATTATTCCAGTTGTCTTGTTAATGCTGCCATGATTGTTGCTGAATGATTTATCTTATTCTTTTGTGGTAAGATGCGTGCAAACAAAAGGAATGAATGATCTAGTTTTTCTTTGAGATAAATTAGGCCTAATTAGTAAATTGAGTTTATCTATTAAGAAAGAGAACCACGCAATGACGATTAGAAAATAACTTGAAATTTTTATTTAAACGTGGTTATATCTTGCAACCAGAACGAGAAGTAAAAACATACTTATCGAATGACGCACATCTGCTTGAAATACACACAACGACAACAAAAAAAGCATCTTAAAAGTTCAGTCGATCTTTTTTTTCAAACATTTAACTTCTTATTTACGTGTACGGCGATAGATAAAAATTCCCCTTCTTCAATGATATGCAAATAAGAGTCAACTTATCAGCTTATCGTTTTAAATTTCTGCTCTTGTGCGACTGTATCGAATTAACTGAATTCGAAAAATTTGAACCCGATTGCGGATGCTGCCGATATGAATAGGAGAATTTTGACTTATTCCCAACAGTTTATTGGATAGGGGATATCAAAGTCTCGAGCATTAAAATAAGAAGGCTGATTGGAGAAATGTAATATACGTCTAAAACAATATACGATAAAATCCTTTGGCGAAATTTATTCATTTGGCTCTGAATCTTCATTCTATAAGGCTACAATAATATGAATATGTTCAGTTTATTAGGGGAAAACGTATTTCATTTCGGAAAATAATTTTAAAGATTGAATATTTACTAACCAATTTTTAATAGATTTTTTTATCAATAAGTACAACAAAAATTTAATACTCTTATTTTTTATACCCTTAAAGAATAGATGTTCTTTTACGCTTAGTTGCTATTATTATTAGACAGTCGTAAGCTTGGACTTCGCTGATGAATATAAGATTTATCATTGAGTTCTAACTACAAACCGATTACAGACTATCTAGTTTAAATAAATTAATATAAGGATTAAAATGAAATATGCTATGCATATTTAAATGTATCATGTCAGAACATTAATTTCTTGAACGGCCAAGCACCACGTACTCGTGCGAGTTAAATTATATTTTTATTCATTTTAAACCTTTCATCGAATGAATCACTTTGGTATTGCAAACGATCCAAGAAAAACTTTGTCCCACATTTATTGTTTAAAAGAATATCGCATTTCCTATTTATTTCATTTCATATGATCACGTGCTCAAAATGGCATTTTTCTAGGGGGTTTTTATTGATGTAGTCATTCACTTATTTTTTTTTAAATCTGAGCTTTTGTTAATGGGATGGCATCGCATTTTTAAAAGCTGATTGTTTAAGATGCTCGTGCAGATAATGAAATTTTATTTTTCGCCTAAGGAGTTTTGTTGACGTCAAAAGACCTCATTCCCAAAACAATATCATGTTTTGACATGATAATAAAGTTCCTTAATATGTACATAAAGTAAATGAAAAGACATGAGCATCTTATAGTGCTTCAAATCATTGTTGCCACCTTTAATCAACTCTCACCTGTCACCAAAGGATGTCCGTAAGAACTATATTGTCAAGAAAATTACAAGTTTTATTCCCCGTTTTTTTCTTTGATGAAAATGCAGGCCTAGGTAACAAAAGACGATGACAGCACACAGCAGCCCACTACAACAAATACGAACCCACAAGTATTAACCAGTAATAATAACTACCACAAGTCCACAAAGCAGCTAGGTAGAACTCAGCAGAAGGAGGAAATCTTTGTAGCACACTCTATGGTCTCCCCAGACATCTGCAATTCCCCATTGCCTTCTCGCTTTAGTTGTATAGAACTGCTGTTTCACTACTATCCGACTGACTACTCCTCACACAAATTAGTGATTTTTCTATAATGAAAAAACCAGGACCAGGAACACCATACAGCAGAATTTAACAATTATTTAAGCTCCACTCCAAGCCTCGTTGGACTCATGCTACTATTTCGCTGTCTCTTTCCAAGACTCAATTTACAATTGACATCGTCTTGAGACAACCGATATTTTTTCAGGTGATGGAAAAAAAAGATTCTGGGAAAATAAAAAAATATATCGGTTCCTATTGATTCAATCTCTAAAAATCTGAAAGTTTCTAGTATCATCTATTTTATCGCCAAAGTCGCTAAATGGTTGCCAAGCTTTGGGATAACTGACTCGGCACTCCTCTGCATCTAAATCGTAAAACGTTTTTTCCAGTGATTGGACTAACCAAGTTGAGAAGTAACATTACAGATTTGTTCTAGAATGATGTTCCGATAGATTTGACTTAACATGGTTCCAATTTGAACGTACAGGTCAGTTCTGAAACCCAGAATAATTCTTTTCCAATCCTGCACCACTTTAACGATATCGTTTAATGATATTGTTTTGATCCTTTCCTCATTCGGCGGGGTAAATCAAAGGTGCCCTATGCTGCAACGTCTGTTTCTGTTACTATCATCTTGGAATTATTGCAAATGTCTGGAATGACACTCTGGGCTATTCCACGGTCTATTATTCCGCTGTCTCTTTCCACGACTCAATTCACAATTAACTTCATCTTGAGATAGCCGATCTTTTTTTCAGGTGATAGGAAAAGAACGGCCTGGAGCAATAAAAAATGTATCGGTTCCTATTGATTCAATCGCTAAAACTCTGAAAGTTTCCATTATTATTTTATCGCCAAAGTCGCTAAATGGGCGCCAAGCTTTGGGATAACTGACTCGGCACTCCTCTGCATTTTCCAGTGATTGAACTAACCATGTTAAGAAGCAACATTACAGATTTGTAACAATATTGTAAAGTCTTTGGTTTAAAAGAGCCCTTAATAATTCTATCTTCCAAAAAAAATCATGAATATGATTAGATTTCTAATTGATCATGAAGAACTGTTAAAGTTCGATTAAGCTCATTATTTTTAGAGTATCGATTAATATCACGCATTTTTTATAATAAATCCTTTTAACCCTTGAAGTTACTATTTTTTTTATTTCTTCATATTTTCAATCATACTGTACATTATGATATTCATTCATTCATTTTTGTTCACTCTAATATTATCATTTATTGTTGTTATATGTCTGTGTATTTTGTTTTTTGTATGTTGCTAACACATTACTGCGTAATGTTTTTTTGGGGGGGGGGGGGGGAATAAAGTTCCTACATCTATACCAAACCGGAAAGGGGCCATTTGAGCCCTAGATACAGAAATGTAGTAAAGTTTTTTTGGTGGGATAATAAAGCTTCTACATTTATACAAAACCGGAAAGGGGCCATTTGAACCCTAGATGCAGAAATGTAGTAAAGTTTTTTTGGGGGGATAATAAAGCTCCTACATCTATACAAAACCGGAAAGGGGCCATTTGAACCCTAGATGCAGAAATGTGGTGCGGTGTTAAATGTAAGTGTCGCAATGTTGTACACTATTTCGTTGAATTTTCATTCAATTCCACTGATTCTCTCCAAAATAATGTCATGTTTTAAATCTCTATTCATAAATTTTAATCTTGATGTTTTGCAATAGGTTTTTCTTTTATTTCTTCTGCAACTTTCGATACGAAATAAAAACCATCTCCTCCGTGAAAAGGCGTAAAAGATAAAGAAACAAAAGTGTTCATATAAAAACCAAACGCATCCCCAGTCAAAGTACGACGCCCACTGTGATAAAGAAACAAACTATGAAAAACAGCTTCTTCAATTCGTGCCGCCATGAATATTTGATCCTCTCGGCATTCGTATTTATTTGACTACCTTCTTTGAAGTTTTTCATTTGCATTCCACTTCAAAATACAGAGAACTGATTGCATTTTTAATGTAATCTTGGAGACGTTTTGAAGAAGCGGATTTTTTAAGAGGAAAATCCGCTAAATTATTCAATGCAAAAGTGTTGATTAGCTCCCCATTACATAGAACAAAATATCAGTTTAAAAAATTGGTGGGTTTTTTTCCTTTAAAAAAAAGCCTTTTAATAAACTAATGTAGTGTTATCAACGGCATTTGAGAGTTATTTCGTTTTTTTTAATTTGGTATTAAATGGAAAAAAAGCTGGACACTTTAAATTAATATATTAAGAAATAACTTAACTGCTTCATTTAAAAAAAGGTTTTTTTGTGTGTGTGTGTGTTTAGTCAAGCAATCCAATGTTGTTTATTTTTTAGTGTATCTGAAATGTAATACTAAATTATATAGACTTTTTCGACCGTACAAAATTAATTTTCATGAATAGTTAATAACATTCGTATACATATGTTTATATATGACTCATATTTTTATCATATATCCAGGCAGGGATAGCCTGGTTGGTAGAGCTTTGGACTCGTACTCCTTAGGTTACGAGTTCCAAACTCACCGGAGAATAGATTCCCCGAGAGGGTTGGCGGTTGGCGCTCGTTAAATCTGAAGTGTTCGCAAGGTTATCTATGTCGAGAAAACCCCTAAAAACATATACTGTTGTAAACGATATGATGAATAAATTAGATAAAAGCAACTTAAAGGGGCCGCTGTGGCCTGTGGTGAGGTCTTGGCTCGTGGATCGTAGAGTTTCAAACTCGAAACTGATTCCACTGAAGAACCGTCGTGTAAGCGGTTCAATTGCACGTTAAATCTGTCTTGGTCAAATGCACTTCCGCTAGTGTGGTGTGGAGAGGGAAGTGCCAGCTCAGGTGTCACCTTCGTCATCTGACAGCGGTCCAAAATTACTAGGTCAGTCCCAAAATATCCATACTGTTGCTTTGCAACGGGACATTAATATAACTAAACTAAACTAAAAAGCATTTTAGGAAATATAATCTTAGGAGTGAATAAAAACGTAGGTGTCTAATTTTTCGTCTGTAAATTACAATTCCCTATCTTCTCCTTTTGTTACAAAGGTGTGTGTGTGTGTGTGTGTGTGTGTGTGTGTGTGACGGATACGGGGGTATAAGACGTCGCTCTATTCTGCGTGCGTGTTTGTGTATGTGAGAGAGAGAGCCGTTTGCAACCCATATCGTTAGACCATATCGTCTAAAGCTAGAAAATACGGCTCAGATATATTTTGGAGGCTAGAAATGTGAAGCTCAGAATAATTTTTGTAATTGTTATAATAGTTTTAATTAATTGAAAACTAAGCTATATTTTAAAATCTTTTCGGGATAATTTCCGAAAATATTTTTTAGAAAAATTGTTTGAATTTGTTTTATAGTCCAAAAAATTATATCCTCAGTGATGCCCATTTAGTTTCTTGCTGTAAGACTCCTTTGTCTTGATTTAATTAACATTTTAATAAATTTCAAGAACATTTCATAATAATAATTTAATTGTTGAAAATGAAAACGAAATCATTTTCATACGTTTCATAAAATACTTGAAAGCCTAATTTTCTTTTTTTTTTTCAAAATTATAGATGAATTCTGTTTAATATTTATTTTGTTCGCAAGAAAAATTTTTAAAAATGAAAATACAATACTTCTAAATTTACAAAATTGATGAACATAGTGATGATAGCATAGCGTTCATCGATTGATGAATACTATGCTATCTAGGTATGATAGAATAGTGTTTTTCTTCTCTTGTAAACTTTATACACATAATGAGTAGGAAATAGGCATTACTATTAAAATAACATAGCATTATTATCTATTAATTTGATGGAATTATGTACAGGAAGTTATTTACATGAAGTAATCAGGGCGATTAATAAGTAATTATTAATAATAATGTGTAAAATTATTTGTTGATTTATCTCATCATTATTAACGCTTAACTGGGGAGGTAAGCTTACCAAGATCGCATTTTCTTTACTCGCAAATTTAATTTTCTCTTGAAAGTATTAGTATAAAAATCTGCTACCGATATTTTTCTATAAGTAGAAAATATTTTACTGATATTTTTTGACATGTAAATATATTTTAGAATTTTTTCTAAATATATTATCATAGAAAAAAAACTAAGTGCATTTAAACATACATTTACTTCTCAAACTACATGTTACAACAAATAATATTCTTAGAAAGGTATATTATTTATTATTTTTAAATCATATTTATTTTATCAGTATACAAAGGCATATAAAAACAACGTAATGGAGAATTCAACAATTATATGAAAAAATGGCAATGGGTAGAATTTAATATTTTTTTAGTTGTATCATCGGTTTTTGAGAGCATTTTAAACATATATAATCAGAAATAGTATTAAATTCAACTTATAAATTCTATAAATATTTATCTTGAATATATTTAATGATTTTAGAATTTTTTCAAAATACATGATCATTAGAAAAAATAATTTTATTTCTACTTATAAATGATAATCATCAGAATGTAAACTTTCCTCAAAAATATCTTCCGTAACGATTTAACTGAAATAAAATACAGTGAGCATATCCGATTAAACTAGCTTATCACAAAAGATGATTAGTTCTTAGTATAATGAAATCTTAAAATTCAATATTTTTTCTAAATTTCTTACCAATTAACACCAGTATAGATAATCAAAATTTAATTTAATTAATAAGTTAATTAATTATCAGTAAGAAATAAGTTAAAATAGTTTATTGTCACCAGAAGTCAAATGCTTCGATTTCAAAACTCCTGCTCAACAGCAAGTGATTCTAAAATCAACTTCGATATTACGTGATTAAACAAATCGTGCTTAATAAAACTGTTCAAAAACATTGTTTCAGCTAAAGACGATTGTGTTTTTAAATAATTTAGTGAAAGAAAGATATACGCCACTTATATATTTGTATTGTAGAGAGTAGTAGAAGTTATAGGACATGTTATATAATAACATGCTTGACTGCGAATAGGTATGTACTTTGGCGATCAACAATCCAAAGCATTCCCTCTAAATAACAAATAAACTTTATAATCTGGGAACATTTGGCGTAGAACAATTTGAAGTTTCAATGAAAGGCTTAATTAATTCATTAAGTCTTTCAATTAAGGCTTGATTATCGATAGCAGTTGAATTTATAGGGCACGTTATAAAAGAAGATGCTTGACTGTGATTACATATGTATATTGGCGATCAACAATCGAAACCGTTCCTTTCAAGTAACAAATATACTTTTTAGTATGGGAATATATGGTTTAGATTTAGAACAATTTGAAATTTCAATAAAAGGCTTTATTAATTAATGAAG
>JAOUZG010000631.1:2124692-2180114 GCA_026289955.1 Argiope argentata | reverse complement strand
TAGTCTTACACCTCTAGTGTTATTTTCATATCAATCCTTTTCTGATAACAGAGAAAATCAGGAGGAGCATTTCGTACTGTTATGCAATATGGAGCAATGTGAATGTATTTATTTTCAGCCAAATTTTCAAGTGATTCTACAGTTTTAGTTATAAGACCATATACCAATCTTTGCATTTTTACCTATCGCATTCTTGTAAATACGAGCCGGCTGCCTGATTTAGGGATAGCGAGGCTTCTCCACAAGCTGGACGTCCAGGGGTCAAGTCCCGGTACGGACATGGTTGTTCTTACGTGTTCTATCTGCAAGGTGTGTAAATGGACTCCCCCCCTCCTGTAAAAAGGGGTTATGCAAGCGACTGTGTAGCTAGGTCGTATTCTTGGACCTAGTTGGTGCTACTTCAATACAAGAGACGCTCCTTTTTTCTTAAAACTGGCTGATGCCTCGGTGAAACTTGTCCATGTCAAGAGCCATTAATAATAACAACAGCATAAATATGAATAAGGCAAGCGGATAAATAGTCAGTAGTTGGTGGATTGAATACAAAATTTGATACTGTTCTACAATTAATGATGATGAGACTACGTATAAATTATTATTAGTTATCATGCTAACATTCTTTCTGACTTCCTAAAATTGTATTTTATCCAGAATTCTACGGAAATCTGCAAATTTCGAGTGTAGAGAAAATTCCAAATTTTCCTGCTTTTCATTAATCGTATTCACTTATAAAACGTTAAATTAAGAAGATAAGCATAGTTTCAAAAATGTTGTTTTTACGTTCTAACATGGAGATTTGTCGATTTGTTTTGGCGATTGCAATAATTTACCAAAATAGCTGGAAAAATTAGCCGCTGAAGGTTTTTATAAATCGTTTACAATTATTCTCGAACCTTGGTATTGAATGAAATTTGGTGATTCGGCTGATGTTACGGGTGGATTATGATAAAGACAGCAGTTGGCCAGTGGATTATGATAAAGACAGCAGTTGGCCACAAAAAATCCTGCCGATAATCTTCATTTCTTGGTGGAGATAAAGAATAAACCCTTCACTTGGAAGAATAAATCCTCTCACAAAAAAAATCCTTCACTTGTTATAAACTTTATTTGGTACTGATGAAAATAAAATGAGAAAAAGTATTTGAAATACAAGTTCATATCATTAATTAACCCTGAAACGAATTTCAGGCAGGGATAGCCTGGTTGGTACAGCGTTGAACTCATATTCTTTAGATTGCGAGTTCGAAGACTCTCCGAGTGTATGTGGTTGCGCACGTTAAATGTGTCGTGTTCATAAAGTCCTCCATGTCAAGAGTAATACCACTGGGGGTACTGGTTCAGAGGTGATCGTTATCTGTTCCAGATCTAAATTACGATTTGTGGAGGAATGAAAGAAATACATGAATGAAGTCCGCTCCTTAAAAAAGGTTTGTGATGTGTGAGCCAGAAATCAGACTTCAGCCCACGGGAACACTGAGGTCCTTAACCTCAGAAGCTACTGCACCCCTTCTTTCGTTGTAAAGTTGAACACCACAACAACAAGCTGAATTTCATTCTTAACATATTAATCAATTCATTGAAAATGTTTTTGATGATAATATATGAAGCAATATACATTGAAATATAACTTGGAAAATCTTTCTTTTTTTTGCAGATTGTGGAACTGACATGGTGGCCATTGTTTAGGGATTCCGTATTTTACTCGGCGACGGTTATCATACTCATTGCAGTAAGAAACTTAACCTTATCGATAATTTTTTGCTTTCGGTGTCATTATTTAAGTTTATTGCCAAAAAATGTCCAAAAATAGTAATAAAACCCAAGAAATAAAAGATAAGCGACAGATCTTTCATTGTATTTTTTCATGAAGCTTTACAGAAATCGGTTTTTGAAGCCATTCAGTAATGATTTCTTTTTATTTGAGTCACATAATATAAAATACTTGCATCGTTTAATGACATAAACATATGAACAAATATGCGTCAGTTGCTCAATTAATTTACACCAAGTAAAGAAAAGACATTCCCAGTATCCAAGCGATATGACACATACAGAAATTTCTTTATATCCTCATCATTATAAAAGAATTTAATTTCACAAAATGTTTCTCATGCCTTTCTGAACTTGAGAAGAATTTTGAAACAAGTATTATTTTAAAAAGTTAAAGTCATTTCCTACTAAGATGAACAAATGTTTTTTTTATTTTAGTTACTTTTTATTAAATAATTACAATTAATATAAACAATTTACCATAAAACTATTGATTTCCGCGATAATTGAATTTGCTTTCACGTGAAAAATATTGAAATGCTCGCGCCTTGTCGATTAAGCTACTGCCTGTTGATTTTAGTTTTATTACAAATTACTAAAACTGTATTTAAAGTATTAAAAAGTAATTCAATTTGATGAATGAATGATATGTTTGAAAAAATTACATTAACATCAAGTGTCCTTCAGTACAAATTTTAAAAAATTTATTTGCATTTGAGTGGACGAATAAACAGTATTTTAATAACGAATGAAAATTTGAACAATACATATAAATATATATATATATATATATATATATATATATATATATATATATATAGGGGGAGTATGAACTAATAATAGGAATTGAAAAAAAAAGGTTTCCTGAAAATCAGTCGATTTTTTCAAGATAAAGATGTTTGCCTTAAATAAGATTGAATGAGTAAGATGCAGCATGAATTAAACGGAATGGCGATCTAGATAATAGCTTAATTATACTACTTTTAGAAAAAAAACTTATTTACCTTGCTTTTTATCTGTTTTTGATGTACCTTCCTCTATCTTTATCTCATAAGTTGTATTTGTATTTTAAAAAATACAAGCACAAACTAACATAAAAAATCGAAATCTATTGTAAATTTTTATTAGTTAAACAGTGGATCTAGTAGTTCTACTTGTAAAATTAATATTAAAAAGTGAGATGTTGACAAGTTTATTATTATTTTTTATTTAGGATCATTGCCATTTCATAATTCATAAGATAATATATCTAAAAAAATATTTTTTTTGTAATATTTTTCCTTTTATTTGCAGATCATTTTTGATAGTGAGGTCACTTGGTACGAGTCTGTGATCATGATGACCATCTACGGATTATATATTTTATTAATGAAGTACGTATTATTTTATTTATTTTCCTTATTCATTTATAACTGTGTGTTATTTATACTTAATAACACACAGTAAAAGCTACTTTTGTTACTGTTTGCTTTCATTATAATTAATATTTCGCAATTCTATTGCAATAATTTTTTCATTTTTGCTATTGGATTCAAACTAATCGTTTTCCTTCATCATATCTTTCCTACGCCGGCTTTCTGGCACAGAGGTAGCGCGTCTTCCTCATATTCTGGGATTCCCAGTTCAGGCACTCTGGGAACTCTTTGTTCTAGTTGGCGCCGCTTCAAAAACAAGAGACGCTCCTTTCGGCTTAAATCTGCTGCTGTATCAGCGGGGGGCTTGCCCATGGCAAGTGCCATAAGTAACAACAACAACGTATCTTTCCTATAGACGTTCAAAATATTATAAAATTTAATTTTATTTCGACATTAATATGAGGAACTTATACCTCTGCTTTTGTATTACAGCATACTTACTTTTAAATACAATCAATTCCAATTATTTGCGATATTTCCTTTAAATTTCATAAATTTTTAAAAGGTATTAATCAGTGTGTACATTTATCAGTGTGTAGGTTATTGAGTTCCGTTCCCAATAAACTGAGAGAATATAGTGAGAAAAAGCAGAAAGATTCCGATATAATTACGGAGGATTCCTCGGTTTCCGTGCATAGATACGGTGAAAAGGTTTCAGTTTATTTACAAATAAGTATTACTGTATTCGACACGAGAATACGAAACACAGATCTTTATTAACCCAAAATATCCAACATCCTTGTTGCGATATCTTCTGATACGGACCAGTATTTAGAATTCCGCACAATATTTTGGATTAATATGTATATGAAATCTACAATAAATAGAATTTGTTGTGAACAGCAACACAGAATCAACAAATCGATAATAAGTAATCGTAACAGCAAAAAGTGCTCAGAGAGAACTCGCTCAACTAATCTCTTGAGCTCAGCTCAACTAACTGATTGAATTAAACTGTAGGATTTATATGATTTCCAAGGGAAAAATTTAATTCCACTAATATTTGCACAATGTTTACTCATAAAGAACAAATCTAAACAGAAGTCCATACCAAGTCACTTCGTGAAGCCTGATCGCAGCATTTTATGCTCTTTCCATAACCATATAATACACCTTTGAATGTTGTCTTCTAAATCTTCTACAATTACTTCTCATACCATTATATCTCGTTTATTCTCGATGGTATATATCGTTTATCCTCGATGGTATATATCGTTTATCCTCGAATTCTTTTCTATGTAACAGTGAATGTATTGTTCAAAAATTGTCGTAAATTCGTTTGCGGGTATGATAATAATAATCCAATAGGTTCAATAATAAAATTTCATCATTCCAAACTAGTGCATAATAAACATGTGACAAAACATATTGCAAAAGTTTATAAAACTGCAATATTTACAATAAGAAGCAGCTGACAGGAAGCAAATCGGTAATAAAAGGCCATAACAATTGAAAAACTCTCAGAAAGAACCCAAGGGAGAGACTTCGCTGAACTACTCACATATCTCTAGTCGTCTGCTGGTTTCAACTAATTACTCTCTTGAGCTGACCTCAATTATTGACTCACCACTAGCAAATAACAATTCCGTCTCCCGGATTTCTTCCGCTTCCCTTCCTTGACGTAGCAAAGAAGCTTCTAGAAATATTACCATCATTCAAGTTCTAAAGGATATTAGTAAGATTCTTGTGATTTTTGGAATCTTTGATGTTATTGCAGAAGTCCCCAAATTCGTCATCAAGATCAAAATGGTTTTCAAAATTAGATGTTAAGGCCAGAATATTGCCTCGGTATCTATTCATCAGATATATCTTCAGAATTATCTTTATCTCCAGGAGACATACTGCCCTGGAAGAAATATTATATATTTGTAGTAGCATGCCGGTTTTCTGGCACAGAGGTAGGGCGTCTTCTTCGTGTTCTGGGGGTCCCGGGTTCGAGTCCCTGATCGGGCATGGTTATTCTTCTGTGTTCTATTTGTGAGATGTATGACTCTGCCCCCCACCTGTTTGAAGGGGCTGTGCAAGCGAATGTGATGAGTGTGTAGCTAAGTCGTACTCTAGGCCCAAGTTGGAACTACTTCAAAAAACAAGAGACGCTCCTTTCGGCTTAAAATCTGCTGATATAATCAACAGGGGCTTGTCCATGGCAAGTGCCATAAGTAACAACGTATTTGTAGTGGCATTAAAGTTTCACATAGAGAATGCTTCATATAATAGAGAAATAATTAATACACGAATGCTGCCTAAATATAATCACAAAATAGTACGAACCCAAAGAAAATACTATGCATCTTTCTGCATCATATTCAATTTTCTCCCCTTCCCATGGTTATAGTGAAAGAAATTTATTGACATTGTAATTGATGAGCATTGTAAATAATCCTGCATACTAATTTTCTTGCATACTTTTTTTTCTTAGATTCAACAGCGACGTCCATTTCTGGATTTCTCGACGACTTGGCATCGAAGATGACACGACACAGAATGTGGGAATCCTGGCCCAGGGAGACAAGAAAAATTACAGTTCATACGGTATGGATGATCTTCCCTTATGTGTATAGGTTTCCATTTTGATTGTTCCTCTAATTGATATGATACGACAGTACTTGCACATATCTGTAAGATTTTCTTGAAAAAAAAACGGATGCCAGTTTGAAAAAATTATTTAAAAAAGGTCTTTTAAAAATTTAAAAAATATTTATTTTTCATTTAGTCCACCATTAGATTGCATTTCAAGTATGTGGATGAGAAACTTACGATATCAAGGTTGGTTCTCGATTCTCTGAAGGTTAAAGTAATGGTATAGGCCAGACTACCTTCACAATGAAAGAGGAATGCACCACCTATGGGGAAGAATTGTATCATGGTTATTAGGTCTCAATCAACCATAGTTCCTCATATATCAAGCTTCTAGAACCATCTTAAAATTATTCTAAATAAATTGAGCCTACAGCAATGGCAAGAAGAATGGGCCTATGCCTCAACCAGCAAAAACATCTACCAAATTATCAAAATATCTTTTAACAATCACTTTGAAACAGATTTAACATTATCTCTTTATTAATGGCCATGGTACTTTCCTTCGTATTGTAAGCGATTTAATGTTAAAGTATCAGATCAATGTGGTTGTGTTTAAGTAGGTTATCCTTTTCATTTTGCCATTAACAGCCCCCTTGCCACATTTTTCCACATCATTAAACCCAACCACGACTTTGAAAGAATCTGGTGGATCAGCGTTATGGGAAACAAGGTGCCCAAGGTCAAAATTAGAAATCTTGAGCAGTTCCTACAAGGCATCAAGGAATTGATCTCCGTAGATCCAAGCCCTGAATACATTTTTGTAAGCCATTACCTGAGCTCTAGGTCCATTACTAAGCGAGATAGGCTGGAACCTTCCAGAACCTTGGCGAAAGTCCTTAATTTTCAAACTAAGGCAGTTATAAATGCATCACCTCCATATTGACCATGATGATTAGAGAGTAATGAAGATTGGAATGCTAGTCCAGTAGACAGAAGCTGCTATCTGCTGAGGTATTAGAGACCTCTGTGTTTGAAAGCTGCTTCCTGTCGTATTAGCTGAATTGGAGCTGCGTAATTGTGATACATAACAGGTGTAATTTTCTGCATCTTTTAGAAATTTCTACGAATAAACATCTAATGATTTTTGAGAGATTGTTTTATGAACTCGCAATCTACACAAACCCCGAATAGCGGTACATTATAATGATACAGTATTTGGTTGTTTGTTGTAAAACGGGAATTTTTACTCAACTTTAAGTTAGCTTTTCACATGATTTATCCCCATTTCAGAAAGATGCAAGCTATATTTCACTTTTTTATTATATCGTAGCATTTTTCTGTGTCCAAAATTACTTGTAGATTGCAACACTTTTTTGGAGCAATTTTTTTCACTTTATTATGCTATCATGAAGTGACTCCATCATTTAAAAGAATTTTATTAAATTTAAAATGACGATGGATTTGGAATTTTTTTTCCGAATAGCTGCCAAAAAATATTTTACATAACTGATTTTACATCATTTTAAAATTTATAAAATATGTAATGCAATTGTAGGTACTTCTCCGTTAGCCGGATGCGAACGAAAAATCGTCAAATAATATCGAATTCCGTTGACGGTTCTGTCACTCATTTCAATTGGCGACTCGGCTCGAATTTGGTTCCCAAATGGCGACATTTGTGCCCGGCTAACGGAAAAGTACCTAATTATATAAATTTTCTAATTTTAATAATAAAATTAATTATATTAATTTCGTGTAAGTTATAACGAAAATATTAGTGCACATAAGTGATTTCAACCGTTTTAAAATTTATAAAATGTTTATTTAGGAATGTCTGTTTTGTTTGCAACATTTTTTTATGAATTTGACTTGATTTTATAAATGATTTCTCTTGTATAACTTTCAAAAATAAACATAACTGTTGTCATGAGATTCAAACCACTTTCATTATTATAATATCGTATTATTGTTTCATAATAAAGATTTTTTGTCTAACGTTTTTTCTTACTTATTTATTTGCTTTCTTTTATGAATATCATATTCTTTTCTTCTTTATTGTCTATTTTGTTTTTATTTTCATTCTTTCTTCTTTGTACGTTTAAATATAAGAGTAGTTTTATTTTCTCTTTGTTTTCTAGTCACTGATTTGGGTCAATTTCATACTCTTTAAGCATAAAAGGTCAGCGTAGGGGATAATAATAATTATAATAAAAATATTCATTTCATCAAATACTTTATCAAGTGTTTTTCTTCCATTATTGAAAATTAAATAAGGGAGATTGGTATTTATGTATTAAGCCGTCAATCTTTATCACTAAATTTGTAGGCGTCGCCAGTGTGTTGCTAAACCGCCAATAATGGGAAACAATCGTCATTATTTAAAAAATTGTGTAAACCTTAACTGTCTTCCGTCATCTTGTTGGTTTCGCAGAAGATCACTAAACACTTTTTCTGTTCCAATTTTTTGACTGGTTAAAAGGATTAAAATTTGGGATCTGCCAGCCAAGGAAAAAGATGCTGTGACATATTTTCAAAATTATGGAATTATTTCATCTAAAAATATGTGTTTGAATGGACATGAGGTGAGTTTATACGTGAAAACAGACAAACAATGCCGATGTAATGTATCAAAGAGTTCTGGCCACCATAGTAAATTAGCTTGAGTTGGTAGGTGACCGTTGACGCATCGACGGTCTAATACGTAAATACCGAAAGATTCTATTAATCATCCAAACAATCAGCTTGACGAATCAGAAAGTAATACAATTTACTATTAGATATAAATTGCTGGACACTTAAATTTCTAATGACATTATGATGGCATGAAAGTAAACTTAATTCGACAGTTCATGTACACAGTAAAAAGAGCATGCGTAAGTATATTAAAATAATAATGCTTTAATGTCTGACGCAGTTTGATTTTTAAAAAGACTTAAATGAGAAATTCGTCAACATCAGGTCGGGAAATAGATGTTTAATTAAATTAGACATAATTCAGTATTCATACCGAATCACCTGGTTACTAAAATCGGTTAGTAGAATTTTAACATATATGTCTCGTCTACGCTGTTCAAATTTGAATAAAAAATCATAGCTGCAAAACTAATTAACTGGATTTCAGTTGTTTGGTGCTCAAAGTCTGCATAACAGAGTAGTATAAATTAATAAAAAATGACAAACGTTTAAACTCATGTCTGAAATACCTATCTTGGAGCCTTTATTTACTCAATAATTATACCCTCTTAGACAGAAAAGCATTTCCAGTCTAGACTTATTAATTAAATTTTTGAAAATGAGAAAAGAATCACATGTCTACCAACGATCTCTATGACGCATTGTTTTGTCTATCATTGGCATTATGCATAGATTTTCCAGTCGTTCAATGCTAATTTCTTGCCTTGCAGCTGTTGCGAAAGCCTTACTCAAACAAACAAAAAATTAGCTCATTTTTGTTTTATTATTACCTATAACTTTTGTCTATTTTTACTTAAATGATTGTTTTTGAAATTTTATTTTAACTTTTAGAAGCTTTATTTTAAAAATTGGCTGGATATCCATAAATATGCATTCGAAATTAACTATAGATATTTCTAAAAGAGGATTGTAATAGCTAATTTATTTCTGAAATAAGGAATTAACTATAAATGCACATTGATTTTGTCTGAAATATAACTAATGGTCAATCAGTTTTACAAGCAACTTATTTTCGAATATAAATAAATATTTATTGTTCCTCGACAGAAGAAAATTATAGTTTGGACTTCATTAGTTTTAATAAATGCTTTGCTTTTCACATCTTATTGAGTTAATTTATATATTTGTGTGAATAAAAATCTTAATTATTAACAAAGGAGAATTTATTTGTGTGTTATCCAAACATGATGGATAATTTGGCATAGAGTCACAAATAACAGATATATTTTGAAAAGAACAATATGGTCATCCTGGCAATTTTTAAAAATATATTAATTAGAATTTTAATTAATTTGTCTTAATGTGATTTCGAGGTTATTTGTGATTATTCCTGAAAATATTATTACACAAAACTAGTTTTGACAGTATTTTTTTATTTATAAAATAATATTTTTAATAATATATAAATTTACACTTCATTTTTTTCTGTAATTTGACCGTTTTCCGAATATATTTTTTTCTAAAACTTTCATCAATGTACTTCACTGTCATAAAAAAATTCACCCCATGTTTGCTGCTTAATCTCGATATTTTTTTAAAAAAATTTTGAAATAACTAATTTCTAAAGAACCAAGTTTCCACGTTCTCGCTACACAGTTTATGGAGAAATAAGTAATATAAAAAATTTAAGTTAATTCCTACTTATGTCAACAGCAAAAAACCTTTTATTTTAATTACATTTTTATTAAATAATTATAATTAATATAAATAATTTTTCAATTAATTATTGATTTTCGCAAGAATTGAACTCGCATTCTTCACCTTCACGCGAAAAATACTGAACTCCTCGCATTATTACCAATTGAGCTACTGCCTGTCGATTTCAATTTTCATTACAAACTGCTAAAACTCTATTTAAAGAATAAAAAATGAATTAAATATAATGAATGAATTAATGTTAAATTGTAGATTACCAAGACAATTATCTTTTTAATAGCACTAAAATATCATCGACTCAAATCAATTAGATATAACTAATTGATTTGAGTAGATGATAGATCACAGATTACCAAGGCAATTATATTTTCATAGCAATAAAATATCGACTCCAATCAATTAGAAAGGTTAAATTATAGATTAGCAAGACAATTATGCTTTCAATTGCACTTTAATATTTGGGGACTTAGATCAATTGGGATGGTTAGACCATAGATTACCAAGACAGTTATATTTTCAATAGCACTGAAATATCATCGACTTAAATCAATTAGGAAGTTTAGATCATAGATTACCAAGACAGTTACATAATTCAATAGCTTTGTAATATTAAGGGACTCAAATCAATTGGGATGGTTAAATCATAGATTACCAAGACAGTTATACCGGGTGTCCAAAAAGTTCCCGTACTCCAAATTTAAATAATCATTTTCCATGATTTTTTTCAAGTATATTGAATTTTGCCATACGAGTAAATGAAACCATGGACATGCTTGAAGCTTTTTTCGGCGATCGACTTATCTCAAAAAAATCTTTGGCCACCTCGATCCCCTGATCTGACCATCCCGTACTTTTTTCTGTGAGGATATTTAAAGGACAAAATTTATGAAGGTGATCCTCAAACAATAGATTATTTGAAAATCGCAATTACCCAAAGGATACAAGAAATCACTTCTAGCATGTTAAAACGCGTTTCGAAAAACATGCGCAAACGAGTTCAGCTTTGTCTCCAAGAAAGGGGTGGACATTTTGAACATTTGTTATAAATGTAAGTTCAGTATTTTTTCCTTAGTTATGTTAAAAGTGCTTTTTATCATTGGCATAAAAACAATTCTTTCTAAACCTATTGTTTTTGTAAAATAAATTCACAAATCATCACTACGGGAACTTTTTGGACATCCTGTATTTTCAATTGCTTTGTAATATTAATGGACTCAAATTAATTGGGAATGTTAAATCAAAAATTATCAAAACAGTTATATTTTCAATGGCATTATAGCGTCAAGGGGATTAAATAAATTAGGAAGGTTCATTAGCTCAATGAATAGAACAGGTGTAAATCCCTATAAAATAACAGAGTATAACATCTAATACAATTTGATACTTCAAAATAATTTGTCGGAGGCATTAGGAATATCGAGTTGCGCTTAAAAGATTTAGTTATAACAAAACAAAACTAATACATGGTCACCAAAGACATTTCACAAAACAGTAAAGTGTCGAATATATAATAAAAATTAATGTCAAGGAAAAACGTATTCACATGCTGTGTTATATTAATTTTTTTATGATTTAATATAAAATTTTGATACATTAAAAATTTATTTATTAGTTAAAACTTTGATAAATTTCATTCTTTTCATAGTTTTTATCATCTCAGAACATGATATTGTTTTGGGAGTGAAGTTTTCTGGCGTCAACAAAAAACCATTGGCGAAAAATTAAAATTTTCTTATCTGCACGATCATTTCAAAAAATAATCTTTTAAAAACGTAATGCCATCCTATTTACAAAAGATTTGATTTTTTTTTAAAAAAAAGCTAATTAATACAGAAAATAAACCCTAGAAAAGTTTCATTTTGAGCACATGATTATAGAAAATAAAATAAATAGGAAAATGTGAAATTTTTTAAACAATTAATGCGAGACAAAGTATTTATGATCGTTTGCAATGCTAAAGGGACTCATTCAATGAAACCATTAAAATGAATGAAAATATAATTTAACTTGCACGAGCACGTGGTGCTTGGCCGTTCAAGAAAGGATGTTCTGACATGATACATTGAAATATGCATAGCAGATTTCATTTTAATCTTTTTTTCTAACATTTGTCACATCGAAAATGTTTAATATTGGTACCCTTTTTTATTTTTTTTGTTTGTCTCAATGTGTTATATTTGTTTTTCTTAATATATATTTACCCGTTTCTTTCTTTATTTCTTTAAGTCCTCAATTAACCTATCACTTTGATACGATTATTTTGGACCGCGCATCGATTGACCTTCTTTTGCGGAATTAAACGAGAAAATGGAAGAGAGAGAGATCAACTCCCGAATATTTGAGAGCATCGAATAATTAAGTTTC
This sequence comes from Argiope argentata, assembly GCA_026289955.1. Taxonomy (NCBI): domain Eukaryota; kingdom Metazoa; phylum Arthropoda; class Arachnida; order Araneae; family Araneidae; genus Argiope; species Argiope argentata. The sequence continues at coordinate 2,167,695 of JAOUZG010000631.1, read as the reverse complement.
ATGAAGATAATAAGGTTTATTGATGAGCTGTAATTACTCATCATTAGTTAACCTTATCTTTCAACCTAAACTGTCTCTCCTTTCTCCTTAATGCATTGGTGTAATTTTCTACTTACGGCTTCACCAAAGAGTATATCATTAAGAAAGTAAACGTAATTTAATGGAAATACCAAGGCCCTTTTCGAATTCAGAATTAGTAGAAAGTTTTGATGTAAGCAAGGATATTATATCTTTATCATTCAATGAAACAATGAAATTGAATAAAAATATAATTTAGCTTGCAAGAGCTCGTGGTGCTTGGCCGTTCAAGAAACGATGTTCTGAGATGATACACTGAAATATGCATAGCAGATTTCATTTCAATCTTTTTATAATGACATAACATGGTATTGTTTTAGGAATAAGGTTTTGTGGCATCAACAAAACCCCGTAGGCGAAAAATAAAAATTTTATTACCTGCATGAGCGTCTCAAAAAAATCAACTTTTAATAATGCTGTGCGATTGCATTTACAAAAGCTCTGATTTTTTAAAAAATAAGATAAATAGTACAGAAAATAAAACCGAGAAAAATGTCCTTTTGAGCATGTGATTATATGAAATGAAATAAATAGGAAATGAGATATATATTATTTCCGGATTGATCGATTTATGAAAAACTGAAAATCCCTATTTGAGACAAATTTGGAATTTCAAAAGTGATCTTAATAAATAGTTTGCAAATTAGACTTTCACAATGAATTTTTTATCATGTCAGAACATGATGTTATTTTGGGGATGAGGTATTTGGCGTTATCAAAAATTCGCGGGCAACGAACTGAAATTTTAATATCTGCGCGAGCACCTCAAGAAATCAACTTTTAGTAACGTGTCACCATCGCATTTACAAAAGTTCTGATTGAAAAAAAATAAGTTAATGACTACAGCAAATAAAACCTAGCAGGATGTCATTTTGAGCACGCTGTTATATGAAATGAAATACACAGGAAATGCGATATTTTTTTAAACAATAAATGCGAGACAAAGTTTTTTTGGATCGTTAGCCGTACTTAAGTGATTTATTCAATGAAACGATTAAAATGAATAAAAATATAATTTAACTCGCACGAGCACCTGGTGCTTGAAACTTGAGCACCTGGTGCAAGAAATGATGTTCTGACATGATACATTGAAATACGCATAGCAGAGTTCATTCTTTCAAGAAATAAATAGGAAATTCATTCATGAAATAATTAGGAAATGCGATATTTTATTAACAATCAATGCGAGACATTTTTTTTTCGATCGTTGGCAATACTAAAGGGACTCTTTCAATGAAACAATAAAAATGAATAAAAATATAATTTAACTTTCACGAGCACGTGGTGCTTGGCCGCTCAAGAAATGATGTTCGGACACGATACATTGAAATATTCATAGCAGATTTCCTTTTAATCTTTTTATTTAATTTTATTTATTTCGCGCATCTAAAGGTAACATTTTTTCATATATATATATATATATATATATATATATATATATATATATATACGTCTCGGTTAATTAAGTTATTAAAGGTGATATTTCTAAGAAACTCTGGATTCTTTTTCGATTTATTGGTGGCATTGCAGGCAACATATATACAAATGAGACGAACACTGCACTGGCAATACACAGCAGCACACTACAACAAACAATAGCCCTGAATTCTGTCTGGCCGCCCACAGGTAAAAATCTGTAGTAATAACAACTATAGTACACAAAGAGGCCAGACAGAATTCAGTAGGAGAAGAGCATCTACGTAACTACTCTCTACGGCCTTTTTAAAAGCATGCAATTCTACATTATCTCCTCACTTTAGCTATATCCTACTGCTAACTCATTATTGTTCTCACGAATTGATGCTACTCCCACAATCGGCACAAAGTTCAATTCAACAATCCTTTGAGAAAGGATTGTTGAATTGAACGTCCTCCACATAACGTTTGCGCTGGGCTAGTCAAACTTTTCCGCTGTTGGCTATGTAGCTCTAAACCTTTCAACGACTTCATACACGATTGACTTCGGCTTAGACTGCCAGCCTTTTATAGTTACCGAAGCCGGGTCAAGAAGGTTCTGGAACAATTAAAAATATCTCGGTTCTCTTTGGCTCTATCGTCAAAATTCTGGAAGATTCCAGTCTTTTTTCTCGCAAGTCACCAAACGCTAACAATAATCTATAGTGCGATGCTGTGTATTACATGTATTCGTCAGTTTATTAGTGTTTAATATTCTTCCAACAATATCTTTAGACGATGTTTCCTGAAATTTAGAATGTAGCAGAGTTTTCTTGCAAAATACTTCAGAAATTAAATTCTAAGGCTTATTTTTTATTCAAATAATAATAATTTCTCAATGAGCTCTGTAATTCCAGGATTAGAAAATAAATAATCTATTCATTTAGAAATATTTTATATTTATTTTGCTGCTTCACATTTCGAACAAAATTTAAAATTTTGTTTTATTTACCAGTCAAACCCCAATATTTACAGAACGAATTTAAATAGAACTTTTTATTCGTGCAGGAACTAGATAATATATTTCTTATGCTATCTATTATATTTGATGAACGTCTAAACTAAAAACTTTTTTATTTATGCCTTTTTTCAACCAAAAAAGACAATTTTTAATTTTTTAAGACATTTTTGACCCTTAACAAGTATATTTTTCTTTGATATAATATTTTTAGTCTTTTTTTATGCCTTTATTCAAAAATGTAACAATATTTCGAAATTTTTTCAAAAAAATTCATTGTAGTCACATACGTAAAACAAGCAACAAATGATATGATTAAAAGTTAATTTTAAAGCTCTTGTAATTTTTTTTTATCATTTTATATAAAGAATATTGTCTTGTTTATCATTGCAAAGCCATTAACAGTCACCTCTTTTTCAGTTCCATTCAATAACGAGATCGACGAATGCGCTTCAATGCCTGTCACGGCCCATTTCAGTGTCAAGATGCCGATGTTGCCTGCTGATGAGAGCATAAGATTCTCTCCGAGACTGTAAGTCTTATATTTCGCTCCGAAGTAAAAAAACAAAACCCTTTTATTTGTTAGGATTGGTATGACTCAAAGATTTATTTTATGCAACAAAACAATTAATGTCCTTCTTTATTGCCATGTAACAACATGATGTTGTTTTAATTTGAGGGTTTTTAAGCCTTCAACTGAATTAAATCTTGGGAGACGACATTAATGAAATATAATTTTATTCTTCACAAAGTAGACGTTACAAATATAATTAATTTTAGAATAACAACAAAACGGGTGATGCCATTCGGGCAAAAGGTGATTATGCTAAATTGTTTGTTGGCTTGCTTGCCGCAACATCCTCCCCCCCCTGGTCAACCTCCAGAAGTATGACCAGTTGGATTGGATGGGTAATCTCCTGTTCTTCGGGACGAAGGATGAAGGTACAAATTCTTCCGTCCCACCATCCTCCCCACCAAGCTGCTCGTGGTGCAATAAACTTCCACTTTATACCATTGTGAGCATAGAGGCCTAAAGGATCGTACAACTTCGATACAATTTCCAAAAGTAAGCGTTGTGTTGCAGGAACAGCAAACTGATAAACATTTTCATTTATGTCTGTTTGAAACATGTCTACCTTGGTATTCCAGCTAATTCCCATTACTTGCGTACTTTTTTTTAAATGAGGTATTCTTTAGTTCCCAAGTATCCTGTAGGTTCTTGGAGTTTGTACTCCATTTAGCTAAAGGTAAACTTATCTGTGCCATTAAATCTTGCGTTTCTTGGTAAAGAGTTGTTGCTTGCTCAGTAGCATCCATTTCCACTACAAAGTGCTTAGCTGCAGTATTCGAATTCTTATTAGCTAATTCACGAATAATATCAGAAAGCAAAAAGGAACTAGAAGTCAATCCAGAAGGGAAACGGGGAAAACGGTAAGTAAGTATTTCATTTCGCAAGTGTATTTTTCCGTTTGCATCCGTTTCTGTTTTATACCATAAGAATCTAGTACAATTTCTATCCTCTTCAGCCAAAATAAATTGTAAGAATGCTTGACGTCCGTCACTCTTGATGTCATTCGGGCAAAAGGTAATTATGCTAAATTGTTTGTTGGCTTGCTTGCCGCAACAAACTGCGTATGCAACAAAGTGGTAATTTATCACTTTTGAGACATATTTTTTTGGATTTTAGGGCTATTAGAAAATAATGTAGGTTATCACGTACGAAAAACTTCGTACATTAAAATCTAACGCATAATTTTTGTTCAAATATCGTATAAATGCATGCTGATGAAAGCATAAGATTCACTCCCAGACTGTAAGCCTTATATTTCGTTCCTAAGTTGTTGTTTTTTTAAAAAAAAGGAAAAAAAAAAACTTTTCTTGCTTAGGATTGGCATGACGGAAAAATTTATTTTATGCAACAAAACAATTGATGTCCTTCTTTATTATAAGTAACAACATGATGTTGTTTTTTAATTTGCGGTTTTTGAAGCCTCAAAATACGTAGGCAACCAATTGGCAATTTATCACTTTTGAGACATAGTTTCTTGGGATTATAGGGCTACCAGCGGGTGACCGAGCTCCGCTCGGAGTAAACAGGTATCGAAGCAAACTCGAATATTTAAATTTTCAATTGTGATTTATCAAAACAATACATGCCGTATTTAGTAAAAATATCAAAGTTATCCTTATTTTTTTCTGATGAATGGTGAAAGGTCGGAAATGTGGGGCGATTTTCGACTTGGCAACCATTCCTCGTATTATAGTATAAGATAAAATTAAAACTTAAGCTCCAAGCATGCGTTACGAGTAAAAGGGAAAAAATTATCTTATTAATATGTTGCCATCAGATTGACAAAAACTCAAATTTAAAAAAAATAAATTATTATTGCGCATTAAACATATAAAAATGCAATTTTCATCACGTGTCTGCATGAAATGAAAAAAAATATTTATGAATATTGATATAAATGGCATATTGGCTATAGATGGCAGAACGTTACCACTTGAAAATTTAAGTAGCCATTATGGCGAACTAATAAAGTTTGATAAATATCCTATCTGTAACTCCGAACTGCTCAACCGTAGCGCTTCAAAACCGGCGCCAATCGATTCCTCGTGGCCAAAAACCCCAGATCCCCAAGTTTACCGGAGTTTATTAATTCTGGGGCGATTTTCGACTTGACAACCATTCCTCGTATTATAGTATAAGATTAGAAAATAATGAAGGTTGTCACGTACGGAAAACTTCGTACATTAAAATCTAACGCATATTTTTTGTACAAATGTAGTATAAATGCCTGCTGATGAAAGCATGATTCGTATAAGATTTGTAAGTCATATTTCATTCCTAAGCTTTAAAAAAATATTCTTGGTTAGGATTGGTATGTCTCAAAGACTTATTTTATGCAATAAAAGAATTGATGTCCTTATTTATTATCATGTAACAACATGATGTTGTTTTAATTTGAGGTTTTTGAAGTCTCCAAATGAGTAGGCAACCAATTGGCAATTTATCACTTTTGAGACATAATTTTTTTGGATTTTAGGGCTATTAGAAAATAATGTAGGTTGTCACATTCGGTGATTTATCGCCAACTAAATTTACAACTCAATTTCAAACTCATTCATTCATAGAATTCTTACAAATTGACTTCATTAATTTAAGTTATTAGCCAGTTTAAACCGGTTTGAAAAAATCACGAATCTATCAGATTTGGCATACGTTGATATGTAGAGCATGTTAGGGCTATTTTCTCAAATTCTAGCCTTTGATAGCCTTTTCTTACGAAAAAATTTATTCATTAAAATATAACGCTTTTTTTTTTTTTTTTTTTTGCTCAAAGTTCATATAAATCATTTCTCAATATGTTCTACTGTTCTTGATTTATTCATTTAGATATATTTTATAATTGTTTCATTCTTCAAGTTAAGAACACAAATTGAATATTTCCCGTTATTTATTACTTGGGCCTCAATGTTTACATAAGGAATAGAAATACATCTTATTTTTTAATTCATGAATAAATAATATACTTTTAAGCTATCTGCAAAATTTTAAGAAAATCATTTGATAAGCCTCTTAAACTAACAGATTTTTGTTTTATACATCTTTTTAGCCAAAACCTTTCGTCATTTAACTTATATATCTTAGCTTTGTAGATGTGTTTCATCTTTTAAATTCAACTATTAAGTGTCTTCGAACGTTTTTCAGAACATTTCGCTTCGAACGTTGTCACATACCTTAAGGCAACCAGGGACCTTTAAAACGGTTTGTTGCAATTTTCACCTTAGCAATTTGAAATTTCACAGGCCCCTTAAGAGCAACACTATAGCAGATGACACACAAAATTTTAAAGCATCATATTAATTTATTTATGAGTTGGAGGGTTAATATAAAATAAGCGATAAATAACGTTAATGAAAAATGTTCCAAGCGCTCCAAATTTGTTCGAAAGCGCTCTAATTTTTATTATTATTTACTCTAACCCTTTCCCTCTGGATACCACTCGGGCGGTTTGGAAATTTACCCTTAATCTCCCCTTCGGCCGGTTTGGGGCGATGGCTTGCGTTTTAGGGGAGGTGGGTTTTAAAATTGGCTACTGTGTTAAGCGCTGCAGGAGGTTCGTGTTACCTCTGACGATCGCGGCTTTTTCACAGAAGGTTCCTCTGTGCCTTAAGGCGGTAGGGTTGGGAAGGGATTCACAAAATAGGTTGTTTGCTGTTTTATTGTTGTGTTTGAAAGGGGTTGTGTTGGGTTTTAAGTTCTTATTTCCCCGTGTTATCTCTAAATTGGAAAGATTTTATGGCTATTTGTAAAGAAGTTTCCCATGGAAGTTCTCTGTTAACGATAAAGGATAATAAGGATTCCGAAAAGTATTTTTTATGGATAAACATCAGAAAGCTTGTTTTAAATATTAATACTATTGTAAAGATATAAAGACAAATTATTGCATTAACTTTGTGGCCTATTTACATAGTAGTTTTCTCACAAAGCGCGTAGCGGCTCTTGTTACTGTGGAGGGTAATCGTTTTATATTTCTAGCTTCTTAATCTATCATCAAAATGCCGTCAGAAGTTTAGATGACAAGTACAAACGACATCTTTCAAATAGCATTAAAAGACCCCCCCCCAAAAAAATGGAGTTGTTGGTTTTCCCCTCCTTAGAGTGAGATAAGTTATGTAAATGGGAAGTGCCTTGCACGAATGCCATTCTGCACATTTTTCTTCAGTTGTCAATTTCTACTCCTTATTTTACATATTGTGAGACGTTTTTCATTATCAGAGTATTTTTTATTTATTTAACAGCTTATAATTTCTTCATTATGAGCGAAAGTAAACTTGAATTCAGTGATAAATTAAATCAACTTTACATGTTACTGATGAAGTAACAGTTATTTGTTAAGCGAAGATGAAAGTAAACCAAAAAATGTTTTAGCTGTTTTGATAGTTAACATTCTCTCGAATTTCCTTTATTTTTCTTACTTCATTGTAAAATGAAGTTTTAAAATCATCCCATCTTTTTCCTGAATTATTTTGATGCACCAAAAAATTAAGCAGTATTATTACTATTGACATATGTCTACACACATTATCTACTATTGACAAACTGTTGTTTTAATAACATTTCAACAGTTTAATAAGATAAAAAATAAGGATTTTTTTGTAGATATTTGTTCTTGAACTTTTATTTCAATGACTGAAAAGTGATTGCTAAAAAATTACGCGTGATTCACTCATACGTAAATTTATTGAAACTTAATATGGAACTTTCGTTTAAAAATTCATTTTATTTTATTGTAACTAGATCTTATCTTAACAATACTATAGAAAACTTAAATAACATATTAAGATAAGAAATTAAGCTTGTAAAATTTAGCATGACGGCTTATACCAAAAAAGTAATAATTATGAGGAACTAAAGTAAAATTCTCAGGCAGGAAACTGAAAGAATGTGTTTTCGAAATATATTTCACTGAGTAATGTTTTCCCGGATTTTATTGAACAATTTTTTTATGTCACTATTAAATAAAGTTTTAAAAACATGTTATCTCATTTGTCGAATTACTTTGATAGATGAGATAATATAGCTTTTAGCGCAATGTTGTCTCTTGATTAACTAAATTTTTTTAAAGATAAATAAAAATTAGTTGTAAAATAAATAAAAACACTTTTGGAATGTAAATTTATCTTACACTCTTTTTCGATGATTTAAGTAAAAAAAAGAATGTATGAATTTTTGGAAACAAAATATGAAAACTTCTTTAAAAATTTAATTAAAGGGAAAAAAATATCTTTATATTACGATCGAAAATTTTAAAATGATATTTATATTCAAAAATTCAATGAAGATAGTAGTTTATATTATAAAAGCCTTTTATTGCCTTCAGTATTAAGGAAAGGGAATACTGAAGGCAATAAATAACATAATTCTTAGCCGAGTGTTAAAAGAACGTTTTATTTTCGAAATTTCTTTCAAAGGTCGCTGTTTTCCCAATTTTTTTTAATTCAAAGAATGTTTTTATTTCAATATTATATAAAAATTTAAAACATTATCTAGTCTATTACCGAATTGCATCGACTGTTATACCATATAAAAGTATCCTAAATGCATTCATATATTCAATATGCATGTCATATATTATTGTAGTATAGTAGAAATTGCATTCTAATATGTATTACATTCTAGGTATTAATAAATTTTTCCAAAAAAAATGAATTAAAATTTTAAAAGTATATCGGGGAAAATTAAACAAAATAAAATAAAATAAAGAAGTTTTTTTTAAAATTGATATTAATGCCAGCTTTTATTTCACTGGTTTGAAATCTAATATAAATTTTTAAAAAATTATTTTCCAAATTATATTATAAAATAAATATCAAAGATTTGGTGATGAAAAATATACCCCAAAAAGTCGATGAACGAAACGCTTCTCACTAAAAAGTGTCAATACACTAGAACACTTCAACCGGTAGAAAAGGCAACTCATTGTCGGAAAACCGCAAAGCAATTGCTCATTGTAGAACGGTGACAGATTTATTGCTCCAGACCCCAGGAAGTAACTGCCCCTCAGCTTGGAAGAGTCCATGTGGTACAAGACACACCGAGAAAGTCTATATGTTAAAGGGAGTGCCTCTTGAAAGGAGCTTGGATGTTAAAGAGTTAAAACAAAAGTTGGAGTTAGTATTGAAATTTGAGTACGAAATATCCAAAATTATTCCATGTAATAACAGAAAACTTCTAAAACTTTTTTTTGAAAACCCAGTAGTTTTGCGTTATTATATTGGTTAATTTTGACTTTTCTTACTCAAACTACAAGATTATTCACAACTTTTGTTTCAACAGGGTTAGAATAAGTAATAATAAAAATTGGAGAGATTTCGAACAAATTTGGAGCGCCTGGAACAATTTTCATTAACGTTATTTATCACTATTATATTATATTAACCCCCCTAACTCATAAATAAAATAATATGATGCTTTAAAATTTTGTGTGTCATCTCCTATAGTGTTACTCTTAAGGGGCCTGTGAAATTTCAAATTGCTAAGGTGAAAATTTCAAAAAAAGTACAATTATACATGTCCCTGGTCGCCTTAAATTTATGAAATTAGGTCGTTGGTGGAAAAAATTGTATTCGATTCTCTTAAAAAAAAATTATAAACTCTCAGGACAAAAAACTTTTACCTGACATCTTTAGGCAGTATTGTTAAGAAAAAAAATCCAAAATTTCTGACATTCTGAAAAAAAAGACAGTGGAACGTTCCAAGTTAATAAAAAAGCAATATAAAAAAATAAGTCAGCAAAGGAAATTCTTATTTTAGTTACTTTTTATTAAATAATTACAATTAATATAAATATGTTTATACATATAACAAAATTATAATAGTAAGTGGCAAAACAAAAAACGAATTTCCTCGCAATTTTCCATTCTCCTTCACGGCCCGTAGCTCAAACTCAAGGTTAAGCAGGAGAAGTGACCAACAAATGATGACAAAGATTTTAAGTAGTAAATTCAACATAAAGCTTAAAATTTCTTCAATTTTATTTTTTGAGAAAGATTCTTCATTCTTACCACTAAGTCACTACTTCTAACTCATTCTCAAAAATCATTTAAATAAAACGTGTACTTTAAGAAAAAAAGTTCAAAAATGTATCAAAATATTATTGATTTTAATAAGAACTGAACTCGCATTCTTCACCTTTACGTTAAAAATACTGAAATGCTCGCATTTTACCAATTGAGCTACTGCCTGTTGAATTCAATCCATTAAAAACTGCTAAAACTCTATTAAAAGTATTAAAAATTAATATTTGAAAAAACTGTCTTAAAACTAAGTGACACCTACTACAAGTTTAAAGAATGTATTTGAACTTGAGGGGAAAAATAAAAAAATATTTTATTGACTATTGAAATTTTGAAAAGGATATATATATATATTGCTACAAGCGGGAGAGCGCCGAGAAAACGCACCGAAAATGGTGACGTTTGGCAAGGAGCTTCGCACCAGCATGGTTGGTTTGGCGAACGGAAAAGCCTAGTAGCCGCTGGATCGCTCGCGGTGTTTTGAGAAGCTTCGCGTGTTTCAGGGCACGCGCTTCCTCGGCTATATAAGGAACGAGTAATCGTTCAGTTTCCCATCCTGAAATTGCGACAACGCTAAACCCCCTCACCCCACACTCTGTTCTCAACCAATAGTTTTGAGTCCTGACACTCGCCACGTCACCTACCCAAATACTCAACCAAAAGCTCCGCCTTCGAAGTGAAAATTTGCCATCTCTCTCCTCCTACTTCCCGATTGGTCGTCCACTTCAATCCTGCTACTCTGATTGGTTAAAATCTCCAGGCAAACTACCACTATTTAAGACCTTAATCAGCAACTTCACTCCTTTCCAGCTTCGGATCTCATGTGGTCAACATCTTACAGGCTCTCCAAAAGGGGCCGGGGCAATTATGGACAGTCATGTCGCTATCCATTTTGTCATTAACGGGGATAAGCCCCTGTCGGGGCTAGGCGCCCCGTCAACCATCCCACGTTGAGTTCCAGAGTTAGTTTATTTCCTCTCGGAAGAGAAGCGACTCGCTGGACTAGCGGATTACTTCTCTCTCTTGTAATTAGTGAGTTGCGTTTACGTTTGCTGTCAACGTTGTGTTATATAGCTAGCTGTGACTTACTGCTTGCTGTGCTATACGATAGCTGTTTTGAAGTCTGTTTTTATTGTGCGTGAGGCTTGTATTTACGCTGTTAGTGACTGTTGACTGCTGGATTGTGTTTATCTGAAGTTTTCCTTTCTCAAGTCATCCTGTAAATAGCTGTAAATAAGTTTGTTTGTGCTGTCCTCAAGCTACGCTAAAAACGTAAGAATATGCATACGGAGAATGTGAACTAATGATAGGAATTGAAATGATGAAGTCTTATTCTATTCGAAAACATAAATATAATTTAGCATAAGAGATAGTAATTAAAAACCTAAAATAAAAGGGGGGGATAGAGGGAGAAAAATTACTGTGGAATATTCGCTGATATTCCATGAATGAGTAGAGTGAAAAGGTATATCAGGATGAATAAGGATAACGATACATTCCTCACAAATATATGAACGACAGGATAACAAAACAACACTTACAGTACATGGCAGCACATGAGTGGCAAATCAATAATAAATGAAACAGCAGAAGTGCTTAGAAATAACTGGCAGATGATAAATATTCTAAAGGAACATTTCATTCAACTATTCACTACTCACTTATGTTCAACTCAACTATCTACGATTCATTACTGATTATTATCTGTGAATAACGCATTTTTGATCCTTAGAGAGGAATTAAGTTTTCGTAGACAAACGACAGTACTCGAGTCCTAATGAAGCTATCAACAAGATTCTCGAATATTCAGCATTCTTCATTCTTTGTTGTCAAAATCGCTAAATACTATGCAGTTTTGTTGTTAGAGGCAAGGGATCATTAATTAGGCATTCATTCAAGTTTGAGTTTGTGAGTCATCAAGTTTATTGTTCATGAGTACAATTATTTTCTTTGTGTTTATTGCTTGAACGCTTATGGGATTTTTTTGTGATTCATGTCCACAGTAGTTTTATTTCCTTCTAAATATATAAATTTTTCAGTAATTTTTAGTTAATTACAGTAATGGGTTTTAGTAATTTTTAATAATGTATATAGTTGAAATGTGGTGACTAATTTGATGGATTCCAATTGTTTTTAAACGAAAATAAGTAAATAATAAAAATATTAAACTTAAATCTGCTATACATATTTCAATATATCACGTCAGAACATCATTTCTTGAACGGCCAAGCACCAAGTGCTCGTGCGAGTTAAATTATATTTTTATTCATTTTAATCGTTTCATAGAATGAGTCACTTTAGTATTGCTAATGATCCAAAAAACTTTGTCTCGCATTGATTGTTTAAAAAAATACCACATTTCATATTTATTTCATTTCATGTAATCTCGTGCGCAAAATGACATTTCTCTAGGTTTCATTTGTTGTAGTCATTAACTTATTTTTTTTTTAATCAGAGCTTTTGTAAATGGAATGGCAACACGTAATTAAAAGCTGATTTTTTAGATGCTCACGCAGAAAATAAAATTTCAATTTTTCACCAACCGATTAAAATGTTTATTTTTCACCTACGGATTTTTCTTGACGCTGAAAACCTCATTCCCAAAACAGTATCATGTTCTGGCATGATAACAATGTTATTATCTGCACGAGCATTTCAAAACAATCAACTTTTAACAACGCGTTTCCAGGGCATTTACAAAAGCTCTGACTAAGAAATAAATAATTTAATTACTGCAAATAAATTAATTAAAGCAATTAAAACCTTAAAAATGTCATTTTGAGCACGTGATTGTATGAAATGAAATAAATAGAAAATGTGATATTTTTAAAACACAATAAATGCGAGACAAAGTTTTCTTTTGGATCGTTTGCAGTACTAAAGTGACTCCTTCAATGAAACAATTAAAATGAATAAAAATATAATTTAACATGCACGAGCACGTGGTGCTTGGCCGTTCAAAAAATGATGTTCTGACATGATACATTGAAATATGCATAGCAGATTTCATTTTAATCTTTTTACTAGAAATTGTTCTTTAAAAAGAATTTATATGCTAATTTTATTAAAGTTAATCAACTCAGTTTTATTTAGATAACAATGGGATTTTTGTATTGAAAGTTTACGAATATCGGAAATATTTTACGTAATATGATTGATAGCAATTGAGAACTATAAAAAATTAGAATTCGTAAGTCTTTCAAAAATACATGTAATGATTCAAACAACTTAAATTAAAACTTTTATTCTTCATTTATGTTTTTGTTTTCCAATCGGATCTATTTATGTATTTCTTTATATAGGAACTCAGATATTGGACCATATATATATCTTTTAGATATAGAACTAAATATGTATCTTTTAGATATAGAGCCAAATATGTATCTTTTAGAAATCCGATATTGGACCATACATATCTGTTAGATATAGAATCAGATATGTATCTTTTAGAAATCAGATATTGGACCATATATATCTTTTAGATATAGAATCAGATATGTATATTTTAAAAATCCGATATTGGACCATATGTATCTTTTAGATATAGAATCAGATATGCATCTTTTAGAAATCCGATATTGGGCCATACATATCTTTTAGAAATCCGATATTGGACTATGCATATCTTTTAGATATAGAACCAGATATGTATCTTTTAGAAATCCGATATTGGACCATATATATCTTTTAGATATAGAATCAGATATGTATCTTTTAGAAATCAGATATTGGACCATATATATCATTTAGATTTAGAATCAGATTTGTATTTTTTAGAAATCCGATATTGGACCATATATATCTTTTAGATATAGAATCAGATATGTATCTTTTAGAAATCAGATATTGGACCATACATATATTTTAGCTATAGAAACAGATTTGTATATTTTGGAAATCCAATATTGGACCATATATATCTTTTAGATATAGAGTCAGATATGTATCTTTTAGAAATCAGATATTGGACCACGATAATAGCGGTCAATTTATATAAATATATGTATTAAAAAACTATTTATCTCTCCATTGACAAGCGCAGGTGAAAGAAAATTCCAAACTGTTTTAGGGGAAGTAAACACTGATTTGAACTTGAAACTTTCTTTATTTGAAGTAAACAAATCACTGTTCCATCTAGGATGGGATTAATTTAGGAAGTATCGGATTCTGAAGCTTGCCCTTTCAGACGATTTTACTCTTTTCGAAGTAATCTGATCCACTTTCAACCGATTGTTGGATGGAAGACAGGTAATGTTCGAAAGTCTTTATCTTAACGTCTCTCTCCCTCTGGGACCTCGGGAGAAGATAATTCCGAGGAAGAAGGGTGAATAGAGGGGGAGGGAAGGGGACACAGCAGAAAACGCATTCAGCTTTCGTGGGGCTTCTAATCCCTACTCTTTGGAAAGTAAGTATCTTTGAATCAGACGCTAAGTAGGTTGTTGGAGTACAGGGTAGGATAGAGTTTCTGTCTGTCCGTATGAGTTCTTACCGAAGAGCTTGTTCCTTCTGGAAAAGAATAGGTTTTTTATCATTTCGCTGTCATTAAATGGCAGAAAAATGGAAATAAACTGGAAATAACATTTTTTTAGTGAAAGAATTTCTCTCTCTTTCAGAAATAATATTTTTGAAACATTATCAAACCCAAGTTTCTTTTAATTAAGTTTTACTGTTTACTATTAATCCTCGCCAATCCATTTTCTCTGAGTATTTACTTTTCTGACTGCCATACTATTACTTAGGAAAGCATTTTTCATAAATGAATCTGAAAAAAAGGAATTTAATAAAATAAATTTTACTAAATTTCATTGCTCTTGTAACTTTAAAAGTGCATACAGAAACGAAGGAAAGGTCTGGATAGCCTGGTTATAAGAGCGTTGGGCTCGTACTCCTTAGGTTACGAGTTCAAAACTCACTGCCCAAAAGATTCCCAGAGTCTCGTTAAATCTGTTCGTGGTCGCAAAGTCCTCCATGTCAAGCGTAGTGCCCCTGGGGGTACTGTGCCAGAGGTGATCGTTCTCTGCTTCAGGTCTAAATCACGATCTGAGATGAGATGTATGAATAAATTTGCATGAAGGAAGTCCGCCCCCTTAAAAAGGGTCGTGGCGTGTGTGTCGCTAAGTCGTGCTCTTGACCCTAGATACCGCTACTTAAACAAGCGACGCATATCTCCGGCTTAAAATCTACTGATGTATCAGCGGGGCTTATCCATGGCAAGTGCCATAAGTAACAACAACAACAACGAAAGAAAAGTGTATTTGAAAGTTCTACTTCGTATTTATTGTCCCTAGACAGCAATTTTGTATTCTTACTTTAATATCAGAAAAAGCATGAGGATTATTACTTTGGTGAATAGTTTTTAATTTCATCATAACGTTACAAACATTTATAAATTGCTGTTTATCACACTATAAGGGGGGGGGCTCAAAAATTAAAGGGGGACATTTGTAATGGTGTCAGAATGCGGCTACGGCAGAACAGGAATATAAAGAATAGTAGGAGGTTTCCTGTGTGTACAGCGTTCAGCAGTGAAATCTCCTCGTAATAGAGGAAACTGGTCAAAAGTAAAATCGTGGTATACTTAGATGCGTCCAAAACGGAACAGAACACAGTAGTGCTGTTTTTGGTACATATTTTGCCGTGGACCACTCTTGGTAGATTTCTCGACCCAAGGCAACACTATCCATTATACACAATTCTGACAAAGCTACGGAAACCAATAAAGCTCCATGGCTAGGCCTTATTATACAACAAGTAATTTTTCTCTATGACAATGCCCGCCTATACGCCTCCCGTGAAACCCAGATGACCATAAAAAATTCCTTGGGAAGTATTAGAACACCTATTGTACAGCCCAGATTTGTCACCCTGTAACTTCCACCACTTTGGGCCACTTAAGATTTTTGATTCGACCGATAAAGTGAAGGAAGCTGCACATGCCTTCCTTAAAAATCAACCAACATCGTTTTACAGCTAAGACATAGACCAGCTACATAAACGATAGGACCTGTGTTAATACACCATGGAAATTTCTTTTGATTTTCAATAAAGGTATTCTTTTAATTCAACTTATCCACTTTTCAAATGGATAACCCTAATACTTTGGATTTGATGTCCAAAGATTTGATTTACTTTAATATTTGAAAAAAAAAGTATAAGATTAAATACTTTTAAAAATGATTTTGAATTTCATTATAGCGTCAAAAACATGGTTAGAGATTGTTTATCAAATTAATTTTTTTAAACATATTGGAAACAAACGAAGAAATTATATGGAAATGTATCTGATATTCCTGAAAGGTAATTTTTGACATTTAGGATAGTGCAAAAATTATTTTTGAAAAATAATAGTTTCGATACACATGAAAATCAATTAGCATGGAAAAGTCTTAGAAATTACTTATCTGGTAATGATTAACACGTTCACTGCCATGACTTTATCCTGATATTCAGGCAATTGAGTAGTCAGATGGAACTATGTAACTACTTTGAATTTAATTATAACAAAAGAAAAATTGGTGTAGATCGTGAATAAAATTAAAATTTTAAAATTTATTAAGATTATAGAAAAAAAATTTACTGAGATCTATAATATTTAAAATATAATTTTCGTAAATTTTAAAATCGCGAAAATAAGTTTTGAGATGTTTTCAGATAATACAGTTGTTAGAAATTAAAAATTAGTTTAATTTTTAATTAAATGATATTTTAATTAATTTTTGAATTTTGAACACTTGACATTTACTTTTTTTTGTCTTGAGGGTTCGTGACAAATTGCATCAAGATGGTTCAAAAGGTATGGATATACGAGAAAAGCATACATGGATTTTAAAACAAAAATCTTTCTTTCTATTGTTTAACTTAATTTCTACTAAATCAACACTTTCTAAGAAAATGCAATGTGCTAAGTTTCATTATTTAGTCGAAAATTACATTGGTTCAATTACATAGTTTTATTACATTGAAATATTGTTTTTTAGCTTGTCAATCTATGAAGCAGCTCTTGTATTTTTGATGAAACGGAACTTCAGACCTAAGACTAGATTTCGTGCTGCTGCCATTCGCATCATAATAGAAGTAAGTCTTAACTATCCTTTATGTTATAATGTTTTTCTATAACTGTACGAGCTAGAAATTATATCTTCGTATTAAATTACTACTATACTGTTCATGAATTCAATATATCCGAAATAAATATCTTTCTCGATAATGCAAACAATAATTTAAGTTCTAAGGCTCGTGCGGATTTCCTTAGGCCTGAGCTCGCAATATGAGGACTTGTAGACGAGTAACATATCCGTTGGACCAAAAAGGACACTTCAACCCTAGGGATGTTATCTAGGTTATAAAGCCTACAACACACACTCTCCCATCAGCTAGTTGGTGGTTAGACGAACGATACAATTGCGCCAAGTTTATGGCGAGTGTGTGTATAAGTTGGTGGTGATGTTAGCTGTTGTATTTAATGCGCTTGACGACTTTTGCTTCAGGTAGAGGGCGCTACAACAGTTATTCAAAGTTGCGTATGAAGATTGCTGATTCAAGAACGCTGATCACTTCTAGGTTATCATTAAGGCATGTGGATTGTACTAGGCATGAACTCGCAATCTGAGGGTTCAGACTTGCTTATAAAGATTTCACCACAGTACTACTACACACATGCACCAAAAGCCACGTAATATATTCTCCTGTCACCTCTTCAACCTATCTGTCTTGTTTGGGATTTTATTATCAAGGTTAAATCATGAAACTATAATGAGTGGGAAAAGATTTCTGAAGAAAAAAAAAGGATCAAACTTGAATCTCCAGTTCGTAAGAATAAATTCTGATTGCAGTGTCATACATCAAAAGATATATCATGGAACTACATTGAATGAGATTGCGCACATATATGTGTACATTGCGATACGATGACAAATGTTTGCATTCCTATTGTTATGAATTTTGTGTAAACAAGATGTAAAGTTTGATGTAAATATTTGTTAATAGTTGTAAATAGTTTAATTGCATAAAATTAATCGTAATGGAAACGTACATCAGCGAGAAAAGACCGTTCTAAGGTGATTTACAACAGAAAATTGCCATATTTGACTAATTTGGTGATGTATTTGTGTTCGCAGCATAATGAGGTCACTAACGGTTTTTATTGCACGCTAAAATGTGAAGTAGAAACTGAGACACAAAGATTTGCTCTTAGAGAAGGTTGGAGAGAGTTCCACACTCATCCGAAACTTGGGAACGGTTTCTGCGTTTGCCCCGCCCACTTTAAGGGAAGCTATTTAAGGCGCGTCTTAAGGTGGAGAATCTGATCAGTTCGGAGAAAACGCAACGTTGGTTGGCTTAGCTTAAGATAGCGTCTTTCCTTTTTGATGTACGTTCTATAGATTTTTGGATTAATAGAGTTAATTCGCTGTGTATTTGTAACTTGTGTTGCATATATTAATACACATTTTCCTAGACAATAAAGCCTGCAACTTTGCATCGTTCTTGCCAGAATTTCCGTCACAATATCCATAGTTATAATTAGTAACCAGGTTTCTGCTTTGGGGCTCGAAAACTCGAGATTCAAAACTGAATTTCTTTGACAACATTGCGCGTGTCCGAATCAGGTGCGCTCTTTATATAAGGTTGTGAATTAAGGGTTGTTCTATTTGTGAGATGAAAGTTTAGACTAGAAAAGGGTTACAAGCTTATATGTAATTCTCATCAACTGATAACAGTTCAGTTGAAGTGCAAGATCTATTCCAAAATAGCTCTTTTGTTGCTTTAAAATGGTACATTAATGTAACTAAACTAGTTTTCAGAGATCTGTTCTAGAAATGAATGTATTTACGGATTCAAAATGGACACGCAGTAAAATACAATTTATGCACCCGTCATGAAAGCGAAAATATTCGTTGAATCCATGGGTCCTTCAGATTTCCGGATTTAAATCTATCCGAAATCGAAAACTTTCAGATATTCAATTAAAAAATAGAATATTTTGCTGTAAGGTTTTAAATAAGGAATTATTATAAATATTTCTAATTGTTTATACTAACTTATTCCTATTTATGCAATGTATAAAGATCACACGAATCCTTATTTTTGCTTTTGCACATACACCTACTTAAGTGTACCATTATTTTTCTATGTGTTTAAATTACGAGAATTTTTATAAAAAGTACTGGGTCATGGTGGCCTGGTAGTAAGGTCTCGGTTCTTGAACAGCAATGTCTCAGCTCAGATGTCGTTCTCGTCATCTGACCTCGGTTCGATATTTTGAGATCCGTCCCGGAGCTCTAATGTTGCTTAATAACGAGACTTAAATAGAACTAAACTAAACTAAATTTAAAGTACACTTATGTTTCATTCATTTCCCAGTTTATATTTTTACAGTACTTACGTATTTGAACGTCAATCCTTATCACCAAATTTGAAGACGTCGCCATTGAGTTGCTAAACAGCCATTAAAATGTTTAGCAACTCAGCCATGTTCAAACCTTAACTTTCGTCCACCATTTTGTTGGTTTCATTAGCATCAACGGTTTATCGCCAAATTTGAGTCCGTCTCCATTGAGTTACTAAACCGTTGGTGTCGACGGTCTGATACGTAAGTACCATTTTTACAGCATTTAATGATTAAATAAACGAAAAGATATCACCCTTGTAGAATTCATTCGTACATTGCATGCAGATTTAAAAGATTTCGCTAAATCCCACTGATGTATTATGCATTAAAATGCATTGGGTAACATTAGAAGAGAAAGGAGTTTCTTCATATTATTTCAAATTATTTAAATACCTTCTAATGAGTAGTCTGTGTAATAATTGTCCTTTATAAGTTTTTCGATAATTTCTCTAATAAGACTTGAAAATTTAACTCATGAAAAGAAGTCTTCTGTTAAAAATCAGCTTTTCCATTTTTGAATAATTTCTGGGAACAAATTACTAAGTATTTAATGAGGCTAAATGATACGTATTTTCTATAAAATGCTAATCAAAGGAGCCAAAAAAGTAGCAAAGGAATATCCAAAAACTCAATTTACGTTCGGAGAGTAATTACTCATTTTTAATGCGACCTTTCGCTAAACACTCAGCTATGAATCATTTCATTTTAATAAAAAGGAAATGGAATCATTTGAAGTAGAATATTAATTTTTGTTTCCATAGCAACGCCGAATGAGAAAGGAAACCACTAAGATGCAAGGGCAAGTCTCAATAGAATCGCAAGACAGCATCCAAAAGTCGAAGCCGAAAGCCTTTAGGTGAGATGCCTTATTTAAATTGAATTCCAATGTTCAAGGATGATTAAAAGTCTCAAGACTTCCAAAAGAATCTTTCTTTTTATGAAAATGAATGAAAAAAAATTAAATATTTGCTTGAAGTCACATTTTTTTTATTTTCATTGACTTCTTTCTGACATTTAATTTACGCCCAGCAAATATCGATAGGAATTATTGAAAAACTGAAATATCGATTTCCATTTTAGCAAAATATGAAACTAGAAAATATTTTTTATAGTTGTTTAACTTCATTGAACTACAATAAAAAAAATAATTTTCTTATGTTAAACAGAAAAACAATATGAAATTATCATGAGATATTGTTTACTCAATTAAAAATTGCCTCAAACTTATTGGAAATAAATGTATTATCATGTCAGAACATGATGTTGTTTTCGGGATGAGATTTTTGGCGTCAACAAAAATCCGTAGGTGAAAAATAAAAATTTTATTATCGGCACGAGCATCTCAAAAAATCAGCTTTTAATAACGTGTTGACATTGCATTTACAAAAGCTCTTATTTTTTAAAAAAAGTCAGATACTATCGCAAATAAAACCTAGAAAAATGTCATTTGGAGCATGTGATTATGTGAAATGAAATGAATAGGAAATGGGATATTTTTTAAACAATCAATGCGAGACAAAGTTGCAATACTAAAGTGACTCATTGAATAAAAGTATTAAAATGAATAAAAATATAATTTAACTCGCACAAGCACGTGGTGGTTGACCGTTTAAGAAATGGTGTTCTGACATGATATATTGAAATATGCATGGCGGATTTCATTTTAATCTTTTTATTCTTGAAATCTTCCATTTTTACTTTTAACGATAATAATCTTTTCCAAATGTAAAATCTGTAAATAAATAGATATAAATTCTTTAAATGTACAAGAGTAAATAGATTTTTCCATTGTGATATGAGTTCTTTTAATTTTTAAATAATAAAATTAGCCTATTGTGTTTACACAAAAAATAAGCAGTGTTAGTTTTCTTCATATTTTTCTTATTCTTCCTCTTTTATTTGCGACGTTATCATTACCCAACTAATTATGGTGCAAAATGTCTGAAGAATATTTTTTTTTGCTGTAACATTAAAATTATTTTGTTTACAATAATATATGTATGTATGTCTATATATGTTAACGATTAATTGCATTAAAAACTTTCTATGCCCTTCCAGAAGGAATAAAATAAAAACAAAACCCTTTCATGAATTTTTTTTCTTAAATTTGGAAGATATTATAAAAATAAATTATACAATGTAAAAATTCAAGATGTTAATTTTTTTGAGTTATCAGTATCTAACGTGTCTATTGCATTTTGAATCATAAAAGTCTATCGTATTAGGAATTTATTTAAATTTTGGAATTTAAAATATAAATTTTTTATTAAATATTATAATTTTTTTAAATTATTTCATTTAAGAAATTTTGTAATTTTAAGTTGTTTTAGATTGCGTTTTAAAAAAGACACTAGTAAAAAAGCTAAAGAAAGTAAATAAATAAAATAATATAGCTAAAGAAATAAATAACTACTAAAAAAAATTTCGACGGATCTACTTAATTACAAGAAATCTTTTTAGTAATTGTAACTCTTACCGAATAAATTTAAGAATTAAAACTAAGATTGCATAGTTTCCCATTCTAAATCTCGTGTCTTTTTTTTAATTGTTAAGATTTTCGGAAAGTAATCCAAATATCTTTTTTCATGGATTTTAAACTAATTATTTTCATTTATAAATTCAAAGATTTTTTCGTTAACTGCCACAAATCTACAAGAGATTTTTCTAAAATATCTTCTGATAATACAGAAACTAAATAAGAAAAAAGCAATCATTTAAATTATTTTTATATAATATAAATTTTAATATTATTGGTTGTTGCAAACTTTATAATCTCATTGTTTCACTCTACCTCTTTTCTCTTGTTTAGAGCGTCTACAGTCTCTGTTTTTTTTTTCTTCAGTTTTTATCGTCTGCAGTTCGCCAAACGATATTAGTTTGATTTTTAAAAAATAACTGTGCAAAAGTACTAATATATTTTTTACTTCATTTTCACTGATTTGTTTTCTCTGTGTAACTGTCAAATAAATAAATAATATGATTAAGTAACGGAAATTTTATTTTGTCTTGCTCATACATTTTAATTATCAATTGATAATCTTATATTTATGAAAATATTTTGACTTAGCAGTTGAAAATATTTTGATTTAATATACTTTATATGTAAATACTATTGTGAAATTAACTATGCGCTTATTTCAAATAAAGTCACTTAGATTTTTTTAATGAATATTTATTGTTCGAAATCTAATTTCAGCAAAAATCTGACCACCGGACGATATATGATTTTCTTTCTTTTCTGCAGCGGAGAATTCTTTCTAAACTTCTAATTTAACGGTCATATATACTTTATGCTTTTAAATTAGGGAATATTTCTGAAGTTCTTTTTCTGACAACCGCATTTTTTATGTAATGCCACTTCTGATTTTTTTTCGTGTTATTACAGCACAAGTATGGGACTTACAGCAGAATCCAACTGGAGAAACATACCAACAAGAGGTAGATTCAATTCAAATTTTTTATTAAATAAAACAGCATTAAAATATTTACTAAAACTTTTATAAAATAATGTTACAAGCGCACCAGTGCCACGCAAATTCACCAAAGATGGCGACGTTTGGCTAGGAGCTTCACGCCAGCTTGATTGGTTTGGCGAAAGGAATAGTCTAGTAGCCGCTGGATTGCTCACGGTGTTTTGAGAAGTTTCGCGTGTTTCGGGGCACGTGATTCCTCGGTAATATAAGGGACGAGTAGTAGTAGTAAGTAAGTTTTTTGAGAGTTTTCTCCCGGAAGAGAAGCGTCTAGCTGGAATAGAGGATTACTTTTCCTGCTTGTTATTAGTGAGCTGTGTTTCCGTTTGCTGTTAACGTTGTATTATTGAGCTCGCTGCGATTTACTGTTTGTGCTAAACAATAGCTGATTTGCAGTCTGTTTTTATTGTGCGTAACTCTTGCATTTACACTGTAAGTGACTGTTGACTGCTGTATTATGTTTATCTGAAATTTTTACTTTATCAATTATCCTGTAAATAACTGTAAATAAATGTGTTTGTGCTCTCCTCAAATAAAGTACATTCAATCCGAACCCGCTACGCTAATAACGTAACATTATATAACATGTGTTTGGCAGACAAAATAATTATTATAATCATATAAGATTTTCACTTAGAGCTTCTGAAGAATCTGTATATTTTAACTTTCTCTTTCAGAAAAGTCAATTTTTCGAATTAAGTCTATCTGTTAATATGATAATTCAAAAATAAAACAGAGCTAAGAGTGCCAAATTTGTAATGAATTGTTGATAAATTTAAAAAAATCCCTTGTTTGCAGCTCGAAATTATTTCAATGCTAACCATGTGTGGTAAATGAATAGTTTCGAAGGGTTTACGGCAGCTAAATGTTCAATTAAATATTTCAGGTAGCTCGCTTTTATGTCAAATTTTGAATCAAATCTATCAAAGAGTTAATTGTCGATCAGTCTGTACTTTTGAATGTAAACGTTTTTGCATTTGGATAAACAAAACTTGTTATGTTATCTTATTATAAAAATTATAGTTTCATGTCAAGCTACAAACACAATTTCGGATTTCGCCGTTAAAAAAGAGCGTCAAAAACACTTTTTGTAAAAAAATAAAAAATAATAAAAAAACTTTGAGCATTAACACTTTTATTGTCTTCTCCAGGTCCAGTAATTTTACACGGAGGAAGAAGGAGAGGAGAGATTACACATTTATCAAAACTGTACGCTAAAACATTTTGGGCAGATCATTCTTGTTGATTTGATTTAAATTTAATTTTAAGCATACAAAATATTTTAATGTAAAATGAATATTCTACGCTTAAATTGGCACAGCTATGTCGGCTTTCTGGCACAGAGGTTACGCGTCTTCGTCATGTTCTGGGAGTCCCGGGTTCGGGCATGGTTTTTCTTCTGTGTGCTATCTGCGAGATGTGTGACTGTGCCCCCCGTGTAAAAAGAGGCTGCGCAAGCAAATGTGGTGAGTGTGTAGCTAAGACGTACTCTTGGCCCTAGTTGGCGCTACTTTACAAAAAACAAGAGACGCTTTTTTCGACTTAAATCTGCTGCTGTATCAGTGAAGGGTTTGTCCGTGGAAAGTGCCATAAGTAACAACAAAAACAAATTGGATATATAATCCTATTTACTGAAGATTTATTCATTTTCATAAACTTTATATTAATTTAGAAAAAAGGAGGTTGACAGAAGAAATAATATATAAGGTTATAAGCAGTTTATCTTTAAAATAGAGTAATAAGAAATTGTGCAGTAAAATAAATGACAAATATTTTACACAGCAAAAAAAATAATAACTGACACATAATTATGTAATCCTTCTAATCATTTCTGAAAACAGGTAACATAAAAAACAATTTTTTTAACATCAATTCCTTCTTTGGATATTAGGAAAATTTTTATTTTAGTTACTTTTCATTAAAGGATTACAATCGTTGTTCTCGTGTTCCGCTTTACAACGGAAGGAGGGATGCAATAGCTTCTGAGGGTATGGACCCCTGCGCATCCGAATAACGATCACCTTTGATTCAGTACTTCCAGTGGTATAACTCCTGACATGGAGAACTTTGCGACCAGGTTCGAACTCGCAGCACAAGGGATGCGAATTCAACGCCTGACCAACCAGGCTATCCCGACCTAACAATAACAACTACTAAAAAAAACTACTATTAAGGCGAGATAATTAGTTTTTAATTAATAAATAAAAATTAATGAATTAATACTTGAAAAAATTGTATTAACATCAAGTGCCATCTACTACAAGTTTAAAAAAATTTACTTGAACTTGATTGGATGAATAGAAAGTTCTGCAATCGTTCCAGAAAATAATGCATTCCTGAATGCTGTATTAAAATTTTAATTTTAAGAAGTTTTTAATCTTTTAAAGTATTTATTTATTTATTTTATATGGAACTGCATGCACTTCATAAATAAATCCAAGTATTTTCGAACCATGTTAATGCTGTTTTTGCAGAAGAAGGATTGTGTCGCCTGGTGAAATGGATTATTCAAGCTCCTCTACTGGTGGTTCTTCATTATACCATTCCCGATTGTCGAAAGGACAGGTGGAGGAAGTTCTTCCTCCTCACCTTCTTCACCTCCATCGTGTGGACGGCCATCTTCTCTTACGTCATGGTGTGGATGGTGAGTTTTTGAAATTAGTAACTGACCACTGTGTGAATGGGAAGTTTCTAATAGTTTCTACAAAAAGTTGGACGACATCCAATTAAAGAAAGTTTGTCTATCTGCTAACGCATGAATGCAATAATAATAAAATGAAAAGAGCTACATAGACGAAATTTGATATACTGACATTATCAGAATAGTCGATGTACATTAAATGTTGTACCAAATATTTCAAAGAGATACTTGATCTTATATTCCCTTGTATGTAGACTTGATAACTGGAAATAACAAGGGCTCAGATTCATAACATGCAAATTTGGAAAAAAATTGCAGATCTGCTCTACATTTTGGATACAGTCTATAAAAAGGAAACTGTAAAAATATATATACACCATTTTTTTTCATCATACTATGCAGTACTAAAAATACTTAAACGGTTCATAGAATACAAATTCACAGAAGCGTATCAATCCTGTATACCTTCATAGCCCAAATTCGACAGATTTCTTGAAATTAGAAGCCAATCTGGAATGAATTGTGGATAATTAAGGATTTTTTTGTTAGCTGTCGTCATATTTTTCACTTTTGCTCGTTGGTACTAATATCTCTTCTGCTCTTAGGTAACCTTAGTGGGCTACACTCTCGGCATTCCGGACAGCATCATGGGAATCACCTTTTTGGCGGCAGGAACCAGCGTACCGGATGCTTTTGCTAGCCTCATAGTAGCGAGACAAGGTTGGTAGACAGAGCAGTCTGGCATAAAAGATATTATTTTCAAGCCTTATACTGCGTTCATTGCATAATATATGTGCTTTCGTAATAAATCGAGAAATTTTGCTCAGTACTTAAAGGCTATGTGGTATTTTGAACAACGTTTTTCTACCTGAACACAGATATGCAATCTAGAATCAACTATCTGGATACGGATTTCGGTTTAATTGCTTCTTAATTCTGAAATGCTTGAAGTTTATAAAAAAAAGGATTTAGCTGTTACCTTTTAGGTAAGAGATTATGCAAATAGTTCTTGCACATATATATATATATATATATATATATATATATATATTTTTTTCTCTATTTATTATAAATTTTACCATTTGATTATTTTGGTGAGCATTAAAAACATAGTAAAATTTATCTCCAAATTTCAACAACTTACACCAACCACTGTAACCATTTTCAATCTAATATCAGTTTTCGGATTTATCAATTGAAAAAAGAAAAAAAAATCTGCTTTGTTTTTTAGCCAAATTTTAATGTCCATATTTTAAAATTTAATAATGTCTTAGGTCTTGGAGATATGGCAGTGTCGAACAGTTTAGGCAGCAACATCTTCGATATCCTCATTGGACTAGCTTTCCCGTGGTTCATGCAGACGGCCCTTATAGAACCCGGATCTGTCGTAAGTGCTATATTTTCTATAAATAAACTAAGAATTTTAAGGCTAAAACTTTGTTTATATCATTTATGCAAGTGTATCTATCGTTAACATAATCTCACTGAAAATGATGCCTTTCTAAAGGAATTGTGTTGTCAAAGGTCAATTCACCTAAATAACGTGAATGTTTTTTAAAATCATATGACTTATTAAAATCTGATAATAAAATTTCTTTTTTTTTTCAGGCTGTCATTAACAGCAGAGGAATGGTTTATTCCGTTGTACTTCTCTTCATGACAATTATTATTACAGTAAGTTTGATGCTATAATCTTTCTTATAAGAGATTTTAAAAATTTATCTCTTATTTTCTCCTAAATCAGTCTATTCAAAAACATATTTAAGAATTTTAAATATTTGGAATAACGAAAACCAATTATTGTTTGAACTTTGCGAGATTATATCCATTAACAAAAACTTATCAAAAAATACTCAATCCAGAGAATAACCTGTTGTAAAATAAAATTTGGTACTTACGTATTAGACCGTCTTACTTTAGCCCCAAATTTGAAGCCATCGCCAATGAGATGCTAAACCGCCAATTATTGCCTTCCTGCAATGGTGTAATTCCTTGATCTTTATCACCAAATTTAAACCCGTCGCCGATGAGTTACTAAACCGTTGGTGAAGACGGTCTAATACGCAAGTACCTAAAAAGTTTCTTCTTGTTCAGGAAGTGCATTTTGTATGAATATACAGGACTAAAATCTAGAAATTTATTCAGATTCATAATCATATCCATCACTCATTTTTCGTTAATGAAAATGGTATATTCCAGATGTATCAACTCGAAGTAGAAACAATCTCGAAAAGAACTTATCTCCAAAATAATTCCCCAAAATGTCTTGTTTCTCTTTTCACGATGCTCATCAATGGCATATGATTGAACCAAAAGTAGCACGGATTTAACCAACTCTTTTTTAAATTCAATTAAATTGAGGTGTCCCAGAATACCTGGAGAATCGTGTTTCTTTTTCGAAGATAAGAAAAATTTCCTCCTTCAAAAGCCGCAATAACAGTTACTGATCTTAGATGATTGATTTACAGGAGAGGACTTTACTTAATTGTTGGCATTTAACCAACTGTATCCTCGGATTCCTCTCAAAATTTTCAGAAAATTCTCTGTCCTCTTAATTTATTTTGGCGTGAGACTTTAATGAACAAAATTATCACCATGGTTATTCAATCATTCATACTTAAGGAGAGGAGAAAGAAAATTTATATTGTTAAGAATCACTGGGTTCGTTTATAGTAGGTGTATGATGTGAAGACTATCAGCAGGCGTCAGTAAGAAAACTACGTTTATTTGACACAAGACACTAACACAAAGACGACAAATATGCTCAACCGTGATGAACACACAGCAGCTCTGTACAACGAACAGTAGAACTCGAATAGTAATCAACCACAACACACAAAGAGGCCAGACAGAATATAGCAGGAGAATGGTTCCTGAGAGCTTGGCTTTGCAGTCTCTTCAAAGGACTGAAGTTCTCACTGTCTCCTCGCATTAGCAACCGACTCACTACCACAAAATTTGCTACTCCACAAACTACACGATGTTGCTTCTACAGTTGACCACAGGACTCGGCCTACAGCAGTCCAGCACTGTCTTGAACTCCAAACAACGCTGGCACTCCGTTGTTGCTTCGATATCCTCCTGAAAACTCGTTACTTGTTTCTACTCCGACTCCGTTTTCAGTTCAATTCAATTCTGCCGTTTGAGACTGCAGGCCTTTTATAACTTCTGGGAGGCGTGTATAGAAGCTTCTAGGTTAATCAGGAAACATCTCAGCTTGTATGGATGGATCGTTAAAATTTTCTAAATTTCCAGCAATATCCATTTTGTCGCCAAATTCGTCGCCAAGCTCTGAAGTCACTGCCGCGGCAGGGCCCGACTTAGTTGAGTTGAGGTCCGGGGAAAACTTCTTTAGGGCCCCCTCTGCTTCACTACCTTAGTAATGAAGAACATTCATTAAAAAGGGAATGTAAAATAAAATTTCTATATGATTTAGGGGAATTTTTTGGGGGGATTTCTATTTGATTTGGGGCAACTGCCCCGTATGCCCCTGCCTTTGTCAGGCCCTGTGCCGTGGCACCCACTCAGCACGTAAAGGAGCTGATCGTGAAATGGTCTTTCTTGCAATTATACTATTCGCACTAGGAAGCAAAATTACAGGTTTATAACAATTTTGACATTCAGCCAACACAGTCTCTCGCCATAGTTTCGTTGAACAAGCATTTGTAGCCTTTCAGCATTGATAAAGTTAATACGCAAGAATCTTCTATGGCATGATATCTTAACGAGATCATTGTTACAACTAGTATGAGTTATACAGGGTGTCCCAAAAGGTCATTTACAAACTTAACATACTTGTCTGTCATATTACGATGCACAAGTTTTACTTAGGAACTTGTGTCCGAAAATTCAAGCTGCAACCGCTAGAGTTCGATAATTGCACGAAAACGGGAGAGTGGGAAAAACAATCATTTCAGGCCTGGACGTTAAAGGAGAAGGATGAATGAGTTTAGTAACGCAGAAATGTCCGACATGTATAACGCATACGGCGTCGCTGATGGAAATGGACAAACCGCGGCACAGATGTACCTTGAGCGCTTCCCAAACAGACGTCAGCCCAGTCATGTTTTGTTCATGTTTTTGATACGCTTTTCGAGAATACCTCGATAGGACTTATCCTAATTGCTGGATCGGTAGAGATGGAACAATCCAATGGCCGCCACGATCCCCTTACCTGACTCCCCTGGATTTCTACCTGTAGAGGACACATGAAGTCCATGGCGTACGAGATACCCGTAACATCAGACATGGATCTTATCACCAGTATCACGGCATCAGCAACACGTGTCCGTGACACTCCTGGCCAATTTGAAAGGGTGCGTGCATCCATGTGCCGACGTTGTGATATGTGCATTGTGGCGAATGGAAAGAATTTTGAACATTTTTTTTGATGTAATGATGTTTTGTAATAAAAATCATATTAGCACTTCTGCCGATATCATTTATTTCTCCTCATCCAAACCTGCACTCTGGCGGTCTCAGTTTGAATTTTCGGACACAAATTCCTATGCAAATCTTGTTCAACATGATATGACAGACCAGCATAGTAAGTTTGTAAACGACCTTTTGGAACACCCTGTATAATGATACCAGTTTTAGGATTTTTCTGCAACTAACCCTAAAAGATTTTGAGATTCCTACTTACATCTTTTAATTTTCACCTAAATTTTTAATAATTTTTTAAAGTAATAGTCTAGATCCTTCTGTTCTTTTAGATCGCAGGTATCTCCCTAAGCCAATGGCAGCTGACCCCCCGCCTGGGGGTTGTCCTGCTGAGCGTGTACGCCGTCTTTCTGGTCATCTCCATCTTGCTGGAGTTCAACTTCCTCGGATACGTGAATCCGCCCATGTGCCAAGACTGAGCTTCGTGCCCACCCTCCTCCCCGAATTCGGACGCCATCCCCCCCCTCAACTCCTCTCGTCTCTCTACCTTGTGGTTAGATGTTGTGGATCTGTCTTCATTTGAAAGTGATCGTATCGGATGTGGTAACGCTGTACGCTCAACAATGGGAAGACTACTTTCAGATAAGACGACCCTCAATGTTGAAGGTTAAAGAAAAATTTAAAGTTGAGAATGTCTTCGGCCAGTATAATCGGTGACGATGCTGGGTTTTTTTAAAAATACAATTCGCCATTTTTTTCTTAGTTTCGTAATTGTAACTAAACAACAAGTAATCAAGTGTGTATTTAATCTATAAACCTTTTCCAAATGAATTTAAAAAAAACTGATGATACTTCCTCTCTTATATATTCCGGTTGTTTTAAAAATGATCGGTATATTTAAAAAGTCAATAAAAACTTGTGGTGATTGCTATATAAGCCATTTTTTGCTGAAGGGTCCCTTTTGCTTAATCGGTATGATACTCGGCTATTAACCATAAGATTCGAAGTTCGGGCCTAGCATTATTCGCTAATCTCCTAAAATGGTAACCCGGCGACCGATCTTGGATAAAATTCAGCCTTCGCACTTAGCTTTGTTCAACTGTCGTGGCTCCCTCTATCGGCGACTCAAAGCTCTAGACGCGCATTAAATACGACAATTGTTAACATCATCACCAACACTTCACATAAGTATCGTTTGCCAAAACTCACTGGGGGGACTCTCTGTGGTGATTGTTATATAAGCCAATTAATATCCTTCAAGCTGAAGGGTCCCTTTTGCTTAATCGGTATAATATTTGGCTACTAACCATAAGATTGGGAGTTCGGACCTAGCGCTATCCGCTTACATCCTAAAAACTAAACGGGCAGTGATAGAAATACACCATTTGTTGCAATATGCTTAGGACAACGGTAAATCTTCATGCAGACAAACCTACAAAATTATTTACAATTTTCAGTAACAGATGGCGCTGCTAGTGATTTGAAAGCGTGTTCTGTTCAGAGATACTAACTTTGCTGTGAAAAAAAGGTTTATTCCTTAGAACAGAGGATTTTTCAGGTGTTGGAATTTCACCGCCAAGAACAAACACAATGTTGTTGAAACAGGACGAAATTTTAAACGGAATTTTAATAAAACCAAAGGACTGAAAAGTGATTCAATAAAGGGAGGAAACAATTGAACAACTGGAATAATTCATCTGTTCTGCATGTGAGGCCATCCCCCCTGAAACATTTACACGGGCTTTTGTTCATTTCGTTCTGAGACTACGCCATGTTATGGATGCGCATGGTTGATATTTGGAAAAGATCGTAGTTTAGATTTTTCTAGACTACAGCGCCATCTGTTGTTGAAAAAAGTAACAAATTTTGCAAATTTTCTGCCTGAAATTTTATTGTTGTCCCAAACATATTACAACAAACGATGTATTTCTATTGCTGCCGGTTTAGTTTTTATTGATTTTTTAAATATACTGGTCATTCTTGAAACACCCTATATGTATATATAGTCACTGAAATATCAAAAGATCTCATGTCAAAACTTCGACTTGGTTGAAATCCACTAGTCAGTACACCTTCCTATTGCCAATCGATGCTGAAATAACAAAGAAAAAAATTATTACTATTATAATAGAATCTCCATAGTTGCTGACAGAATTGTAAGAAAATTCTGAACACTCCGAATAACCTAACAAATTCTATTAAATAACCAAGTGCTAATTATTTTTCCTAACATTAATTCCTAGTTTGAAGAAGTAAATAATTACGTTTCTCATTATTCAGTATCCCTCTTTCAGTTGACCGAATGGAACCTACCTTCTTCTTCTTGTTGTGTACAGCCTACCACCCCGCCACCACTGAACGTAGCAGTGTCGACAGGATTTGTTGTGGCCGACTGTGGACTGTAGCAATATTCATCCTTACATCGACCGAATCTGTCAAACTGATATTCTCTTCGAGATAATTGGCCCCAAAGTGATCAAATATTGACCATCTCCTCCTCAACAAACAGTTGGCAAAAAACTGACAATATTAGACATCATGTCCTTCAGAGTCCTAAGATTACCTAATACCATCAGTACTGAGCTCATGTTATTATTTTCAACTTGCAGATATTTTCTATGTTCGGAGATTTCTGTGCATTCCTTTAAATAGTGGTAAGCATTATCGATTCCTCCACAAATGCACTTATTTTCCTGCATTCTTCCAAATCTTTGGAAATATGCAGGGAATCTCCCATGTCCTGATATAGTTTGGATTACCAGTGGATGGTATCTTCTGATATTTATTTCTGAATTAGGAATAAAGTCGTAAGCTACTCTTATTTCTTTGGACATATACCGTCAAACCATTGTAGCTTAGTTTCTTCTCTCAATTCCCTTTTTAAGGCACCATTTGATTTGGGGACAGTCAAATGGAACTTACCATCAGAAGAATTATGAAAATGCACCAAATATTTAAACAATGGCAGTATGCAAAGGAGATACGTTTTTAAATTAATGTTTGGTAAATAAAAGCTATATCGACGAAAGGATTAAAATGTTAAAAATACCAATCATTAATTAAAAATATATATAATAAATTATCAGGTTTATTCTTTTTTTTTTTCGTCTCATTTTCTCATTTTCATCTCGATTTCTTGTCTCATATACTCTTCTTTAGGAACAATATCATTAAAAAATATTTCTTTGTCTTAGAATTCTGAATTGGATAACATAGGATTTGCTTTAATATTCAACAGTTTTTTTCTCCACAACCAATGCAGACCATAGAGTTGAAATAATTATATATCAGCTCTACTGCTGATACTTGTTCTTTCTTAATCAACTGAATGAATCCCACCACTGAAAAAATTACAAGGATGTCACTAAATTTTTAAACAATGGATTTTTCTCCTTGCATGAAATGACGCCAAATTTTCTGCTTTAAACTTAATTCTTTCCCAGCCTCATTCATTGGCATATATTTGATATTTTTTAAAGCCAAAGATACTAACTTGAGCCATAGCTTCAAATAGATTTTTGGGCTAATGGTAACTCTTTGACTGTCAGCTATGAAGAAAATCGCCAATGAATCACAAAGGCGACGAGTTACAATTAATATGCATTGACGATTTGGCATCCATTGGCGATATGAAGAAATGCGACCACTAATTTTCAAGCAAATGAAATTCTTGTGATAAAAATTTTTGCTTTTTGAATAATATTATGAAAAATGAAATATAATTTTTAAAAAACTAAATAAACGTATATTGCTGCACATAGTTAAAATTTTTCCAATGAATTCTAAATCTAATTAAAATCAAACGATTAAATAATAATTATGTTCTGAAAAAATTACAATATTTTTTAATAAAACTACAACTTTTTGCAATAATTTTTTAAATTATTTTAACGGTTAATAATTGCTATTATTAATTATTACAATCATAATGATAATAAAGTTACAATATTTGTTTGAAAAAGAACAATTATAGGAAATTTCAGAATTCTAATAGTGTATTAAGAATTGACTGGAAAGCCGATTTCGAATTCAAACACGACAATATTTTTGTTGAAGAGAAGAAAACTGGAGAGTAGCGCCATCTGTTATGATTTACGTGAAGCTATTTCTACGAATTTATAACAGATCTAACCGCGGTTATTTGAGTGGTAAGCAGTGTCGTCTTATCTGTTGATTTAGTCCTATCTTGTGTACTAGTGTTTAAAGTTGCTGTATTACCTCGTAAAAGTGAATTGTGTGTAGTAGTGACTGCATTATCGTTATAGATATTACTTGTACAATTTTTAAAATCTAATTTTGATTTTAAGATGAAATATCTGTCCAAAAATCAACTTAATTTCTCAAAAGGGAATTCTATGTTAAATCAATGGAAAGTACGTCATTCATGACTGAGAAAAACATTTTGTTTTGGAGAATCTGAATTATAATTCCCTTCCTTTATAAGCAAACAAATATTCTAAACTTTCCATACATATTTTTCCATAAATCCAAAATACAGGCATTTCATTTTAATTCTGTATACAAAAGTATTCATAAATTGTTCTATATAGTTAATTCCTAAGGACGAATTATCTCTACTTCGAAAAACAAACAAACGTAAAACTTCTCACTTGAGTGCATTTTAAAGCAGTTAATTAGCATAACTTATGATTGTTAAGATTTTAATTATAATCACTATGCTGGGGTTGTTCCTGTATATGTGGTTAGTCTAGTGAAAATAAAAATATCACTGGATTATAACGCATTAGTAATAAAAGGCAACTTCATTCAGTAATATATAGTTTTATTTACAAGTCTGGTAAAAATTTGTTCCATTATTATATATTAATAACGGTTTCGTTAAAATTATTTAATAAATATATAAATTTAATTACAATTGTGTAGTTAACTAAAATTATATCAAAAGTGAAAATTTTATAAATATTAATTAAAAGTTTTGTATGCATTATATAATTTTATGCTTTTAAGAAGCTTGCTTTCATTGATATGATATAAAATAATTAATGACGTAATAAATTCTGTTTCTAGGCCGTAATGAAAAATACAAAATTTTAAAATTAGCTGAACTGAATAAACAGCGTTACAAAATTCAGACGAACAAAAATAAAATGAAGATTTTTTTCGGAAAATAGAGATGTTTTCTTGAACAGAGCAACTTTTTTCTTTCTTTTGCCTGTTAAAAAATATTTTAAGTTTCCATGTTAAATTTAGAATAGCCGACTAAAGTAAGGTTCTTATTCTGTTTTTTTTAAACCCGATATGATAATATAATAACCTCGAAATGAGAAATTTTGATAGGAAAAATAGGAATAAAATGAAAATATATCCTTAAAAATATGTACAAGCTTTTCATTAGACTTAGAATTTATTTCTGATTTTGCTTTTACTTCATTTACATAATTATTCTTTTTTTTTCATAAATCGTTTCTTGCTTGTTGTTTTTTCATTTATTTTACAGTTATGCTTTATATATGCATATCTAAACTGTATACATAATCAATACTCACTTGTTTACTAAAAGAAATTATGAACAGGAAAATTTTTGAAAAATCTCAATTATTTATTATTATATCTTAAATAATCCATTTATTATTTTTCAGTTTTTTCAAAAGATGTTTATTATTGTTCTGTTCTTTTAATTCGGTAACAGCAAAAAAGAAATTTCAGTATTTTAATTTGTAATAGATATCTATATATACCGGGAACGACCCTTTTTTAGTGATAAATAAAGTTATTCTCAATTCAAAGTTGAATAGGTTAAAAAAATAGATAAAACAACACATTCCAATTCATACACAGAGATAAAGAGTAATTTAAATAAACAAGAATTAGATATTTATATTAGCGATATAGTAAATTAAGAGGGAAAATAATTATTTTTATGCAATTATATACGAAAAAAAAATGGAAGTGAAATTAGATATTATAAAAGCAGAATTAGCTACCTAGTGTAACTTCTTAATATTTGTGACGAGCTTTTTCTAAACAAAACAACTTTTCAGGATTTTCATAAAAAAGAAAAATTATTTGTTACCGAAAGATGATCCTTATAGCTGCAGTCCAAACGTAGAACTTTTCAAGTGAGAATAGCACGGTGTCCCAATGACTTTACATCTCGTGTAACAGATGTGGGTTGCACTTGAGAACACGGTACTGTCATATCGCGAAGTTGGCAGTACTCTCGCCAAACGATAGATATCGCATTAAACATATTAACGAATCTGGCGAGTTATCGTTTCAAAAATTACGAGTTTGGCGAAAGTACCGTATTCTCCAATCTAACCCAGATGTTTAAGATTTCAAATTCTTGTCATAAATTCTTATGCTGGTATTTATGTATTAACGCCACCGAGGCCAAAGTTGCTCTAATGCAGTGTAGATTGGCGGCCCTTAAAAGTCACCAAATCTGTAGCTTTTTAAGGTAAAGATTAGAGAGAATATCACCTAGAGCTTCATGGTACTTGCTATTTCGATAAATTTGGCGAATGTTTTGAAAAAAAAAAAAAAATTAGGTACAGATTGGTGGCACTTAAAAATCGCCAAATCTGCAGCTGCGGTGCCGTTAATACTTAATTACCCTTATGCTTGTTGTAGAAACAGTTTGTACTTTTAGAAATTTTTATTTGCATAAATGTAGCATAATATATTTAAATTTTAAGTTGATGCACTTATGTTAAATGTTCATATTTTGCACAAGTATAGATAAACTCTGTGAATGGTTACTGAATATTTTAACCTTTGAACTTTACCAATGAAACAAATACCTTTCGTATACCTCAACATTTTTTTTTTCTGCCTGCCGTCAAATTAAAATTTAGTTACTACCTAATAAATTGCGCAAGTTTTTAAAATCAGAAATTGAAAATAAAATGTGGATGTTTTTAATACGATTTTGGGTACTTACGTATTAGACCGTCGACGACAACGGTTTAATAACTCATTGGCGACCGATAAAAATTTGGCGATAAACCTTCAAATCCAACGAAACCAAATGGCGGACGACAGTTAAGATTTGAACAATTTTTTAAATAATGGCAGGATTTTGCCATTATTGGCGTTTTACCAACTTATTGGTGGCGCCTGCAAATTTGGCGATAAAAATCGACGGTCTTATACGTAAGTACATAATTTTGGCGTTCTGTTATCTGATGGGAGATTATTTCCTCAGCCAAAAAATAAATTATTGCATTTGGCATTTTGATATGTTGGCTACATCGACTCCAAGATAGTATGTGATATTTGATATACTGCGTTATCATAAAATGCAAATCCATCTTTAAAACAAAATGTCGTATGTTTTGGTCATTTCGGCTTTGACATAGGATCAGATTATCAAACAAACAAATTAAGCAATTGTCTAGAACCTTCGCTGTTTTAGAAGGCTAGTAAGTATATATTTTTTAAGATATTTTCGAGATAATTAATTATTTATTGTTTTCATTTAATTTAAAAGCACTATATACTTGAACTCATTTAAATTAAAAGTACGTATCAACAAAATTTTAGATCAAAAACATAGCAAAATTAATTACTTTTTGTAAGTTTAAGTTAATGTTATTTTATAATTCTAAGAAAAGATATGGCTTTATCATTAAAAAAATACCTGGCCTTGTAATATATTATTTTTAGATTTGGTTAAAGAATGATTTTTGCAATTATTTCGTTATGTTGTTAAAAAATTAAATTTGATTTTTTTTTTGTATAGATAAATATGGGAGGTATTGAAACCAAACCAGTTTATGTAAAAATGGTAAACAATCCTTTTTTGTTTGTTTATTATTACTGATGTCTAAATTCGCTACTTTGAAATTTCACAAAAGAAAAAAAAATAATTAAATTAAGAATACACGCACTCACACACATAACAAAAGAGAGCGAATTAAACTCGAAAAGGCTTAAACGATAATCTTTTGACATACGACATTTTGTTATAAAAGCAACCATGTAAATGTTTTTAAAAACCAATCGATGTGCTTTCTAAAACGCGAATGCTTATCGATTCCATTGAGCTATTTATTTAGTCCTACTACGCATTCGAATATGCTTTATATATAATTATTCATGACATATCTGACCCTTAATTGCTTTCCACGTTCTGCATTTCATTTTGTGTAGCATCAATTACAGGATTGGTCAAATATAGAAAGCATGTTTAACAATAATAAAACCCAGCAGTTTTGTGGCACTGATCACATGCATAGTTTTATTATCTTTATCTCTCTCGTCATATTTGCTTTACACGTGAAATAAATATATGGATATTTAATCCTCATAGCACCCCCCCCCCCTCCAATTTAAAAAAAATGACAACGAAACATTTGCACTTTCTTTTCTTCCCCATAATTATGCCCCTGAAAATCGATTCTAAAGCGAATATAGAGTCCATTTAAAGATTAAACGCATTTCATTCTTTAGTAAAAAGCTTAACCTTATTTTTTGTAATATCTATACAACGAAAAGATAAATTATTTATTCTAAATTCAAGAACATTTACATAAAGCTAAACAGAAATAATTTATATTCTGACAATTTATAAATAATATATACACATATTAGTAAATTGAACTGATTGAAGATGGTTTTAGTTTTATGATGAAATATTTATGATCCCTAACTTTGATTTAAATAAGAATTTATCTCTATGTTATATGGAAACATTTAAAAGAACAAAATAAAATCTCTAATAAAATGGAAATTACAACATGTGAACGTAAATCAATATGTAATTATAAA
Organism: Argiope argentata; assembly: GCA_026289955.1. Lineage (NCBI taxonomy): Eukaryota > Metazoa > Arthropoda > Arachnida > Araneae > Araneidae > Argiope > Argiope argentata. Next base: position 2,129,005 of record JAOUZG010000631.1, on the reverse strand, counting down.
ACAAAAAGCTTTCATAGCTATACATATATAGCTTTAATGTTGAATATTAAATGTTAATATATATTGAGAGAGTGTTAAAAAATTCAATCAAATATGACTGTTTTAAATATTTAGAATGTATATGTACTGGTGCTAAAAATGAATTTAATATATTTCTTTTTATCAATTAAATGTTGACTGCATTTGATATATAAGTGTTAACGCAGACATTCAATGTTGATATAGGCAAAATAATTCTTTTATTGTATATATTTTAAATATTTATTTCATTCAACATCCATGGCTTTTTATTTATTTATTTTTGCAAAAAAACATTCTTGTATTCATCAAGTTGAACAATTGTAGATAAAAATATAGGGCAAATTTTACCGGTAAAATAAATGTAAGTGTGCAATATCATTATGCTAAAATATGTTACATGTGTATATATATATATCAGACAACAAACATTATTTAAATATTTTTTAAAAATTGCTCTTTATTTCAGACTGTAACTATGCATTATATTTTATCATTAAGAAAACATTTGTTTTAAAATTGATGATGTAGAAAATAAGTTTCAAAGATCAGAATAAAAATGTTAATTTCCACTCATGAGTTGAAACTAATTAGTAATCACATTTCTGTGTACATTAAACGCACGAACACTTAAAATACTACAAACTTTATACTTTTAAAAACATATAATTTCATTACTTTATTTATTCCATTTATTGGTGAAAAATTATTTATTATTGTGAAATATCAGTAGTATATTGAAATCAACCAAAAGATATCGTCTGCAAACTTATTGCCGTTTGCAAACGATAATTAAATTCTTTTTATTTTTTTAAAAAAATGATAACTGCAAAATATGAATAATTTAGAGAATATTAAAATAATATCCATTTAGAACAGCTGAAAAATATTCTTACGACATTTCTCTTTTTAAAAAAATTGTAAAAAAAGAGCTGAATAAATAACGAGGAAAAATAAAGAATTTCTAACATGCATATTTTAACAGTCAGACATTTTACTTTATTTATAGTACGTTAATTGCAAAATTAGTTACATAACTATTAAAATAATTAATATTCGTTTGTACAGACACATGTTCTGGTTTTTTTTTATTTTTATCGACGCTACTGGGCCGTATTTGTTATTCTAAAAATGTTTCTCTTCGAGCGTTAATTACTTAAAAAAATAATTAAGGTCCATTTTTTCCTATTACCATTAAACGACCAACGTTTTGATGTTTTCAAACCTGAAAGCCCGCTGTTTGTAATAAGTTATTTCCAATTAGTTATTCCCCCCCCCCAAAAAAAAAAACTTTTTAATGCACAATTAAAAGAGTCTGAAGTAGTTAAGTAGAAAGTTTAACTAACAAAAGTGTAGCGTTTTTCAGTCAAGGTATTCAATCCAATTGGAATAATTTATTTTAAGATGCACATTAATCATTCTTTTTAACATTCTATAAAACAGTATTGTAATTGTTTTGCAATTTGTGCTTAGTTTGTTATCACTTAGTGTGAAATAAATGTTGCTATTTTTATAAGTATTCTTTTTTTTGTTTAACGAACACAAAAATTGATCAAACATTTATTATATTCGCATTACGGTTCCTGCAATGTTGTGATTCAATATTATATGAGCCCTCACTTCAATATTTCAGTAAAAATCGACGAATTTCCTATTATAGTCGGGCTGTGGTGACAAGGTTTTCGGATCGTACAACGTTAGGGGTTCAGGTTCAAAACCCGATTCCAACGAAGAGCTGTAAAAGTGGGTCAGTTGAACGTTAAATCTGTCATGTCCATACGTAATCCCGCTGTTGTGGTGTTGAAAGGGGATGCCAGATCAGGTGTCGTCCTCGTCATCTGACAGCCGGTTCAAAATTACGAGTTCTGTCCCTAAATGGCACTAGTGTTGTTTTACAACGGGACGTTAATATAACTAAACACCTATTATAGTCTATTCTTCCCAATTATTGGCTTTAAAAATATCAACTCACTTCACTTAAATAGCACGCCCGCACAAACGTGTGTGTGCAAAAGAGTTATTTCTGAATAGTATTCAGTATACTGATAACAAATGCAAAGGAAATATTAGAAAAAAAAATCTTTTATTTTAATATAATATTTAAATGTAAGTATAATTTCAAATGTAAAACAACCTTAACTGATCATGACAAAAAAAAAAATCTCTTAACCACTTTCATGCATATTTTTTAATGAAGTAATGTCCCCCCCCTCCCACACACAGTGTAAAATTGCAAACCATGTGAATGTCACGAGAGCTCAGTTTCTTTTATTTTCAGAATTTAACACAACATTATAGTAAAGAAAACTGGTACCTAGATTTTTACGTATTTACATGCTCAACTCGAGTTCAAAAAACGCATTTGAAAAATCGTCTGTCTGTGACAAAAATTACTCTGAAACGCTTTGATCTAGACCAGGGGTTCTCAAACTTTTAGACATTGCGACCCACTTTTCAGACTTAGTATTTTGGCGACCCCCCCGAAGTTTTAACACTGCCTAAAGTTGAGACAGAGATTTTGAAAACTTTACACGTACTCAAGAGATCGTAGAGTATGCGTCGGGTATTGGCGCCACATCCCTTGACACTTCATCTTTCTCCTTACTAGTATCATCTCATCTCGAAACTTTGATTGAACAGTTTACATATAACATTCCAGTTAATGATATGAGTGGGGTTGTGTGGATAGTCGATCCCTTCAGTGAGCAAGCCGTAACAAAAGCTGAGCCAGGTGCCCGTCATCATGATCAACTGATAGATTTCAAGTGATCAGTCAGCTAATGTAACTTTTAACATAGCTTATATCGACACATTTTGGATGTGTATTAAAAAGGAATACCCAGAACTGTCAACAACAGCATTAAAACCTTTGATGCCATTTTCTACACATTACAGCTGTGAACAAGGATTCTCCATAATGATAAATTTAAAAACAAAATCAAGAAATCGTTTGACACTGGAAAACGACATTGTTTTGTGTGTTACAAAGCTCATTCCAGGCATTTAAAAAATTCGTTAATTCCAAACAAGCTCATGTATCCCATTAACTAATAGAACACAAAAACCAACTTGTGTGTGTATTAAAAGCTTTATGTGAACTCTTATTTTAATGAAAACTACAGCAATGAATTAATTTTCTTTAAACTTTTCTTCCACATCTCGCAACCCCCCTGGACACACCTTACGACCCCCCTGGAGGTTGGGACTCACCTTTTGAGAACCCCTAATCTAGACAATTGAAATGTGATATATTGTCTTCACGCCAAATTTGCAGATTTCTAACAACTGTTGAAAAAAACGTATGTTCAGAGAATGCCTGCTTGCTTGAATTATAAGTTAACACAATAATTACCAAACGAAAAGAACAAGTAAAATTTGGGACACAGATTTACATCTATGGTGTAGACATCTATCAAATTTTTGTTCTGAATCCAAAAAGTTCAATGCCTGTATTTTCAAAAACATGTAGATGTGATAGTTAAAACATGTAATGACTTCAATACATAAAATTTTGTGTCAACTTTTTGTTCAATCGGTGAGAAAAGAGTCTAAAATACAAATAATGCAATACTGGTAAAAGCAGCTAAAAATTTCCTCCCATAAATTTAGGTGACATCAAAACCTCTTAAACAAAACAAAATCTTGTTCTCACATGTTAGATTTAAAAAAAAAAGAAAAAAAAATCCTGTATTAAATAAATTAGAAAAATTCAAAACACAAACATTTAGTTTAAAAATCAAGAATAAGATTGTTGAAAATATAGAAATTAATAAATAAACAAATAATTTAACTAACTTACAGAATTATTCTTACTATGAATAGCAATTGCACAGTGAATGCAACATCAGTACACAAAGACCATTTATTCATGTGTGGATTTTATGAAACATCATCTATCTGGATTAGATCACGTTTCTTGTATGATTGTAGTGAAAAATAAAATCTAAACTAGATATGTATGAACAAAAGAAAAAACAAACAGAGAACAGATAAAACTTCAAGAACTGTAAGGTGAAGAGGGTAGGTTTTGAACTTTTTTCCATACCTGCATTGAGAAGGAAGAAGCATTGAAGCTATCACTAAGTTTAACATTTATGATAGTCAATAAATTTGTAACTTTTCAGACATAAGTGAAGATATTTACTACATGGTTAATTCAAACATGCACACAGTGAAACAGCAGTGCACATGTGTACACTGTGTAGTAGCGTGAATTGACATTAATTTATTTATACTTTAAAAAAAAGCTGAATGTGTGTGTTGACAGCACACTTCAGCTATTGCTATTCACACTA
>JAOUZG010000631.1:2082682-2124682 GCA_026289955.1 Argiope argentata | reverse complement strand
TGAAGGTCAAAAATGAATGTGTGTGTTGACAGCACACTTCAGCTATTACTATTCACACTAGTGTTATCAAATTTGGAACATGTACACCTTGAAGGTCAAAAATGTGCAACTGATAGAATTCTGAACTATTTTATACAAAAATAGAACAGAAATGATAACAAAAAATATATTTCTATATATTTAAAAGTTGAAATGTCAAGTATATTTTGTAGAATATGATCCCTTTGGTCTGTATAAAATTGAGACTTCACAATTTTTTTTGAATATTTTTAGCTCAAAACAAAATATCAATGTTCATGTCACTTAAAATTAACAGCTGAATTTTATGATGAATCTGAGAAATGTTTGTTGAACAATTCTTGAGATATTACATAAATTATGAAAAATATTCTGTAATGCACTTATGACTTAAATGCTGAAAAACTCTGTTTTCAATATCACTCTTTAAAAAAGTGCTAGGTTCCATTAAAAAATGTTTTTTATAAGTGGTTTAATCATTTCTACAATTTAAAAATCAAATTTTACAGGAACTGACAGAAAATAAGAGATAAATAGTGCATTTTGGCTTAAGGCCTTAATAATAATGCAAGTACAAATATTTTGATGAGGTATTAAAATACGATTTATATAAAATATTTCATTGAAAACTTTAATGCATATTAAGACTGAAATATTGGCTAGTAACCAAAAGCAGCCAGTTCATAATAAAGATCATAAAGTTGCATTGAAGTGTTTTTGTTCAAATAAAAATTTGAAATATCCAAATAAGAAAGAATTTCAGTTGATTATTTTTCAGAAGAAAAACAGAGTTTGAAAAAGTTGATAAGTTTCAGAAATTTAGAAGAATGCATGCCAATATATCATCACAATATTTTACCCCCTTTATCGAAATACAGAATATCAAGCTCTTGTTTACAACACATTAATACTACAACATTCTTGTTAAATGTACAGCTTTAGTATAACTTTTACTTTTTCTCATTGATTTATTTTTTAAAGATAAAGTACAACAGACACATAATTGTAATATAAATGCCAATACCCATTTTTGAATATTTTAAAACAATTGATCTAAAAAATTCGATCTAAAAAATTAAATTTGTTAGAATTATTTCAATATCCTTTTTGTTAATTTAAATATTTTTTTTTGTAATTTAAATAGCATATTAATTTATAATTAGGACAGATTATATTCAACGTTAACCTTGTAAACATAACTGAAATCGTATATATAATTCAAGTTACAGTTCACCTATAACATGTGATTAAATAGTAACGTATGGACACTTGCATTGTAATGGGAGTAACCGTTTTAGAAATAGGAACTAAAAATCACTTATATATAAAATAAGTTATTTTACTCTTTTACAAGAATTACAAAGATATTTAACAAAAGTCAGATAAATACAGAAAAAAATTCTCAGAACTTGATAATTTCACAGTCATTACAAATTAATATTCAATTTGTATATTTCATTTAATTATAATTTCAGATACAATAAGACTGCAAAGGTCACACCATTTAAAAGTATTTCACAGAATTTTCTTTCAAGAACCATAGCCAATTTAATAAAATTCCGAAATTTATATTTTTTTGTTAAAAAAAAGAATTTGATTTAATGCACTATTAAAAAAATGTAGGATTTAATATTTTCAAAAATGTTTACAGTTTATTATTAAAATACAGACAAAAAAATTAGATATAATTTAGAAACACATATTTCTTGAAAGAGTGGAAAGTCCAAGATTGCATTAAAAAAATCTGAAATATTAAGACATCAATTGTTTGGCCATTACTATCTTATCACTTTTTACAAGACACTATCCTAAAACACTTAAAAACAAATCAAATAAATAAGTAATGTTTTTGTCTGAGATTATGATACAAGATAATTCGCTCTGCATACATACAGCAATGAATTAGAAACGACTGAGGTATCATCTTTCACCCTCTATTCTATAAAAATATTATTGTAATTTCAGCAAACTCGACCCCATTCTTTCCATTTAAATTGAACTCATCAAGGCACTAATTGAAGGGATTAATTTTCACAAGTTATACGACTTTTAAGATTAAAAGGTAAAAATTGACAAACAATATTTTTGACCACTGAAATGCCTAGAACAAGAACTTAAGGCAAAACTATGAAAAATTTGATCAAGTTTCAAAGCTGAATTATTATAAATTAACTTTGAAAATTATGATTATGCAATGAAAAAGCATTCAATACCAAATTATTACTTATCACATTCAATTTCCTACAATATTTCTTGGTTGATCAAAGATATTAATGACCACATACAAGTCACAAAAGATAAGATGCAAGTATTCTGCAACAAGACCTGAAACAAATTAAAAACACAATTTGATTCATCTTGTAATGTTTCAAATCAAGAGTATGTGTTCAAGTGGAAATATAAGCAAATCAGTTTTGTCCAAATATAAGGAAAAATAGTTTTTCTGACCAATTAAAACTGATAATACAAATAATTGAATCAAAATATTTAAATATAAAAAAATGAAGTTTAACAACAAAAATGGTTTTGCGGCATTTGCAAGATGTGAGCAGTATCAGTAACAAATTTGACAGGAAGTGCTTAATGTGTAACTCTATAACCAACTTCATTTAATCCTGTATAAGTGATATACACTCAAGACCTTATAGTATGAAAGTTTTCATGATTAGCATTTAATTTCTGATTTCAGACAATTTTACAAAAATATGCTTTTAAACATAAAGAAAAAGATTGTTTTATTAAATTCAAGTTAATATTTTATGAAAAAAAAGTAATTTTCTACCTCTGATTCTAAACTGTTTTGATGGATTCCAAAAAAACAAGTCAAAACCTCTTTGAAAAAAGATTGAGGAACATAAAAAAAGTTCGAACTATATATGATTAACAAGGGACAAGCTGTAGATAATTGAACATTCCTAATATCACAGAAGAGTACTATTTCTTTTTTAAACCTTCAATCATTTTTTATATTGACAATTCTAAGTAACATTAGTGCTACTAGCTTTGATTATATTAACATCCCATTTACAAGAAAGAATTAGAGCTTTTTTGGGATGGACTATATAATTTTTAATATTCTGATGATAAGGACAACACATGAGCAGGTAACCTCTCGTCAAATTCCCATGCCTTACTAAAAGGAGGATATTTGATCTCTGATATCAGATTTAATGAGCATGCGGCCTACATGCATAACAGCCCTGTTGTGGAACCATTATCAAGTATGGAGCTTTGTAGCCAGAAATTTCTAACCCGTAACCCTGCTGTTCTGTTTGTATTTACTTCACAAATAGCATTTGGGTCAATATGACCCAAATCTGAAAACTAACCTTTCTTGCAGTAATTGACAGGTGTCATTTAAGACATTAAACAATAGTAATATAAGTTTAAAAATGCATCTAATAATATAAAGCAGCCATACAAATAACAAAAAGTATTAAAAATGGAAAATTACTTTTATTTTCAAGAATATCCACAGCCCCTTTAGTTGAATTATAATTTAAGATCATTAGTGATTTTTTTTTGCTAGGTCTGATGCTTACTTCTTTTTCATGATGCAAACTACTCATTAGAATAACATTCTTGTTCTTTCTAGGGATGTAGTTTACAATTGTTGTGTCTTCTGTAAAATAAAATAAAGCATTGTAACTTCTTTGTTTTGCATTTGTTCAGGAAGCGCTACTTTATTTTTACTAGTGGTGCCAAGCATAGACATTTGCCACATTAGAAGAATTTTTCCTAAGTTGTAAGACGTGAAAATATAATCACAAATAATATTGTGCCCTGAATACTCTAAGTTACAATCACACACTATTCGTATTCCCTGATTTTTCTCAGGATATATCCCGTTTTTTTTTCAGTGTCAATTTATGTTTTCAGTATATATGAAGTTTTACTGTCACTTAAAAGTCTAAATTTTGATCCCATATTTAGATGGCTTATTTGTTATATACTCTTTGAAAGGATATCAACCACCAAATCTTAACTAATTGCTCATCTACAGTAATATTTTCATTTGGATTAAATAAATTTGGTAGAATTTCCATCCACTTTTCCCTGATATCTTACAAAGCAGATAAATTTTGCAAATTTCTTCTTTTTTTGATGAGTAATTTATTATCAAAACAAATAACCCACAATATGCTTTGGAATGTTTTGAGGGACAATGTCACACAAAATATTTGCTGCCAGTTTCTTAATTCCATAAGGTTTTAGTTGATTCTCCATGCAATTTATAAGCACCAGCTAACAATAATAAACCAATATATGCTGGAAAAGTTTTAATTTCAATATTTTCCCACAAAATCCTTTCACATCCATTATTTGTTATATTTATGATTTCATTTTCACTTAGAAATGAATACTACCTCAAATGTATTTTTTACGGCTAATATTCTCACCATTGCATATATTGTAACCCTTAGAGCTGTATAATATTAATAAAAATGTCTCAACAGATCCAACTTACACTTTATTTCATGATTCTCGGACGGAATACTCCCTTTATAATTCATTTTTTGAATATTGGTATCAAAATCTTTGTCAAAACTTTCATTCTCTATTTTATTATTTGTTTGATTTTCATACTCCAATAATTCTTCTTTGCTGTTGGAAGCTTCTATTAGTTTAGATATAGCAGCGTGACTCAAATTTCTGAGTTCAACACTTTTTATCTCACACTTGCAGACACAAGTCTTTTACAATGTCACAGAAATTAAAATTTAGAGGGGGGGGGGGGGAATCATTGCAAAAAGAGCAAAGAGATTGATCCTGTGCCAACTACATCAACTTTTGAACCTTGACATGCTCTTTTGTTAAGTGACCAAACACATGTCAACGAAACAAGTTTTAGAAACAGATAAATTATAGAAACTATTGATATTCTTTCCTTTTGAATTATTCCAAACAAAAGTGAACAGATACAAGTAAAAAAGAGCATTAGGTCATATTAAAGAAATGTTACAATAAGTAAGTATAAATTAAAAAATATTTCTTCGAAATATAAATAAACATGAATTGCTCTAGGACTACATATTTATATTATTTACGAAAATTTTCAAAAAGTTTCATGAAAATACTCCTGTACTATATCTTTTTTTTTATGAGCGCATAAACTTTATTTTGGGTCATATTGACACGAACAGAACAGCAGGGTTAAACTAGATCACCACAGTTCTCCTAAAATGCATTGTAACTATCTCAGATTTTATAACTTATTACACAGGATGAAATTTACATACCAAAGATGCAGACACATTCACAAGGTTATACCAAAATGCATAATATTAAACAAGTATATCTGTTATGCAAAAAGGCATTCATATGTTTACAATAGTTTGAAAAAAAAGCAAGTTGCTCAAAACCAGTCATTGTTTAAAATATTAAAATGTCACTCCCCCCCATACAATATATGTTATTTTCACTCTAATAGAAGCAATTGTAAAGTAAGGAAAGAGTTAAAACGTTGACAGAAACATTCATAAACTTGGCATGTGAAAAGATCACATACTGCAGAATCCCGATATAATGCCTTTCAAGAATTAGATCTCCTTTTGAATGAGATCCAGTGCATAAGCTCCTGTCGCACCCATAAATATTCACAAAAATTTCCTTTTTGTGAAAGGTGTGAATCAAATATTATTGCTTTTATTTTTTAATCAATTTATTTTTCTAAACATAATAAAAATACAGTTTAAATATTATTGCTTTCATTTTTGCATTGCTTTAAGTTTTAAAAATAAAAATACATTAGACACACAGCTGTAAAAGATAAAATTAAGAATTTGATATCACTTTGCAATTTTAAATCAATCATTTCTTGCAACTTAAACATGCACTAATTAGTAATTAGATAAAGATTATTACACTCAACTCTAATCTTATAAAGTAATGAACAGAATATTATTAAAAAGTAACAATATGTCTCCAATATGTAATGAAAGAATACATGGGCACTTGTGGCAGAAAAACATTTTTAAAATAGCAAGTAAAATTAATTAAAAAAGATTGCTTACATATAGGATTAAATATTTGACGAGAATTACAAAAGCATTTAGTAAATTCTCTAACATTAAAAGGTAAGTGAAAGAAAATTTCTGATTATGGATTATTTCATAAACATCACAAATTAAAATTCAATTTGCATAGTTCACTCAATTCTGATTTCAGATATCATAGAATTGCCAAGTTCATATCATTTATAGATTGTTTCTCAAAATTTCTTTCTTCACTTACATACGATATACTGAAATTCTTAATTATTATCTTTCAAAGAGGAGGTGAAAAATCTGGTCTTAATATATTGCTACAAGGCACACATAAAGATTGCATGTTCTTCAAATATGCTGCTATACCCCATTTCGGTACTCAGAAAAGTTTTTAAAAAAAGGAAGATATCATTTACAAATACACACATTTCTTGAGAAGATTTGCATATCCAAAATGGCAATGCGAATAAAATTTCTACATTTAAAAAAATCTAAAATGCTAAATTGGATACTATTATCCTATCGTTCGTTACAAGACACTAAAATGAATCAAATAAAGAAGTAATGTACTTTATTTTGTTGACATTATAATACAAGATAATTTGTAATGTAGCAATGAACCAACCAAGATATTAGGACATCATTTCCATTCTTTCTCCTCCCGAAATTTCAATAAGCCCTTTCCCCCCATCTTTCGTTTTTAAATGAATACACATCAAGGCACTAATTGAAAGAATTAAAAATCCATTGGTGCTCTAAAAATTTTAAGAATGAAGAAACAAAAATTTGGCAAAATATATTTTTAACAAGTTAATTCTCTCTACAGCAAGCACTTGGAACAAATTGCATAGGTCTATGTATAGTATTGTAAGAATTCATATGATTGAGTGGATGCATTGATTTAAACAGTTCTTTTCCTCCAAAATGAATGTGAGCGATCACTGTGAAAAGTTCATAATTTAACACTTTTGCCCATGAAGGCACAGGGGAACAAAAAGACAAAATCCTTGAAATAGTCTATAGCGGAGTCTCTACAGTATATATATACAAGGAACATTAGCTCCTCAGAGCTAATCATATTCCTCTGTAAAGTCATATACTGACGGAACATGAGGATTGTAAGCGTCATTCCTTCTGGACGTGCTATCTGGTTCGGTCATATCTGAATTCTGTTGGGATGTACCGGGACCAGGCATACTTGAACTGGAAAATACATTTTCTTGACTGGAGTGATCGTTAAGCAGTTTCCGACAAATAGGACATGTACCATGCTACAAAAGAAAAATCCACTTAAAACAAAGAAATCGATGCAATTTTATTAAAAGTACATATAACATGGAAACTTTATTCTGCACTTGTTTTCATATAAACATCACCAAGGCATAGAAAATGATGTTCAATACATTTTATTATACAACTAGCCGCCTTTGGCGACCAGTCGGTTCGCCAGTATTAATGCTCGCTAATATTTTATGTAGCTGTTTCTCATAACTGGTTTTTCACCAAAATATTTTTAAACTAAACAAATTTTGATAATCATATAATTCATTTATAATATTATTTATTATTATTTTCTTCAGATGGTCTGTTCACTGTACTACTCGTCTTTCTCTTTCTATCCGAGCAACGATTGTCCCGGAATTGATATTTTACTTAAATGGTGGAGGGAAAGGTCTAAAATTCTGTTTTTATAGAATAAGGATATTCAAATTTTCATAAATGTAAACACACTAAACAAATAAAGACACGATTGATTTTCGAGAGATGCAAAGGCTTATAAACAGCTTGGAAAATGCCTCGCACAGACGAAATAAACCCTTCTTTTCTTTTCTATCCTTTTTTTCTTCACTACTTTTCTTTCTATAAACCCTTTTTTTGCTTTGTTATTACTTTTTTTCTTCGCAACCCAGACTTTATTTTGAGCAGGCATAGATTAAATATTCATACCGACTAATAATAAAAGCAACTATTTTCTTTCTTTTTTAAACATCCCATTATCTACAAACGAAAACCAACTGACTTCGCGTGTTTCTTTCTAAACAAATCATAATTTATTACTTCCTGCTATCTAACTCAGTTGGTGTGGGGGAAGGAAATGAAGATTTTTGGCGGGAAAGTAAGAAAAGTGTCGTTTTAACTATTTTCCATGCAGTTTTTTCATTTTTTTCTCTCCATAAGAACCATCCTCGTGTCTTAGCGAAAATATTTTTAAAAAATTAGCCGAATCGATCAAGCCGTTCTCCAGTTTTGCGCTTAGCAACGCATTTCGAGTTGCATTTTTATTAATATAGATTCCACAATTAAATTTCAAAATAACATACAGTACTCTACTGAGTATCCACCCTATTGTAACAGATGCCAAAAAGCTGGATAGACCAGAGTTCTATAAATCCATTTCATTGACACCAATGCCAGAAGGCAAAGCTTTTGTAACAAAACTTACCATCATAATACATATTTGTTTCTTATTGATTACTAAGTTTCCCATTTATCACAACGTGAATGCTGGTGAATCATAGTAGCAGTTGCTGGTAATGTGTTGATTTAAGATAGAAGACTCAATATTGGTATTTTATATACTTCACTGCCTATTTCAAGATTTTTTTAGAGAAACAGTTAAAAGATATAAACTGTCCACATTTTAACATAAATTTTATGATGCCTAACTTATATGCAGGAGACAAACAAATCTAAACATAAGATGTAGGTGCAATTCTAAAGAAATTTGGCTTAGATTTTTCACTGATATGAAAAGTTAACCTTAAGATAAGATACCCTCGAATATTACAGATTTTAGGTTTTAAGGAGCCCTTAATAGATTACTTGTCTTCTTCATTTAATTAAGTTTTTTAAAAAATAGGCTGGATAGTCGTGAAACATAAATCTTATTCAACTCTCAATTATGGAAGCATTGCAATGGCATAACTCATAAATATTATAATTATAAATGTGTTTTGCTATTTTTGAAAAAAGTTTCATTTTTATTTTATGACTTGTTGACAGCTTTTTGCTTTAATTTAAGAGCTTTAAAAAAAGTAATTATTTACCAGGAATTGAAAAATAAATATTTTGCAATGAATTTTGCAGTTTTATTTTTTTAGGAATTTATACCTGCATCTAGTTATATAGCTAAATCCAGAAGTCTACAATCAACGACAAGTAAATATTTTGCCTTAATTATTTAAAATGATTACAGATAAGACATACTATCATCATGGGAGCCAAAACAAATGAAGAGAATATTCAGACTGTGTCCTTTTTGCGAGAAAAAACGGACATTTGGATTCATCAAGTAGCCAGCTTCAAATAAAAAAAATAATAACTGAAGAAATTAGATTAAATTATTTGATATCCCAAATGGAATCAAAACAAACTGAAAATATTTAGAATATTATTAAAGCTACTTAGCACAACAAACATTCTATTGCAAATGAACGAGTTTTAAATATTTTCAAAGAGAGTGAAAATGAATTCAGCGTCTGGTGACAGTTATTGCAGAAACGAGAAATCCAGCAGTGGATGATTTATCACAAAAAGTGCTAAAGCCTTCATGGATGAACAACAATTGCAGATTTTACAAAAAATATAAATTCTGAGCTGTTTATGTCAGTATTCAGAGATGATCACTTTTTGACGAGTCTATCACATTAAAGGGAGAAACATGGAAGGACAAGCGCATTTCCTAAATTCTTCGATTTTGATTTTTGCCCTATTTGGTATCTGACAAAAATATGTCAGGATATTTATGAAATAATCAATGATTTTCAAGAAGATTTTTTTCCCCAAGTGGACCAATCATCTCAAAATGTGTCATGAAGACTACAGATGAGAATGAATATCATTCCTGATTTAAGGAAGAAAAAATCAAACATGTATAGTTTCATGTGCTTTCCAATCGCTAATTATCAATGAACATGATTGTAACAAAGCATTAGAGATTGAAGCAGAGTAGTGCATGAAAACTGGACTAAAGGCTTGTATTTTGAAAAGTCTTTTGAATTAATATACCGAATCACCTTTCTACTTGCTCTCCCCCCACACCTAAATATCTCTTAATAATGATAAATAATAAAATTCTTAAGAAATGGCAATTGACTAATACAAAAAGATTGAAATAACAAAACGATTAAAAAGTTTTGACCTTCAAGGATATTTTGAAGGAAATTTGTTTTAATATATAAATTTAGTTAAATCAATATTAAAAATCTTAATCCATATGCTAAACAGACTGTAGCCTCAAGACTATTAAGCAATGGAAAGAAAGAAAACACCTTTATTTAAACAAAATCTAGAAAAATACAAAAAGAATAAATTTTTAATGAAATTGTAAATTCCATATGCAATGAAATTATTCGATATGTTTAAATATCACAATTTAGTCATTAATCAATCATCTTGAATAATGCCATTGTTTTTAAAATTAAAAAAAATTAGGTAGAACTATATCATACTGATTTAGTGCTGTAGAGGTTCAAGTGGCTCTAATAAATATTAATAAATTAAATTATCAAAAATTATTATGCTAAATATTTTGAATACTGAAACTGTAATATATAAAACACAATCAACTATTGACACTCAAAAAATAATTTCTTTTTAAATTAATGATAAAGATTTTAATAGTGTGGTGAATACTATCCATATATACCAGCCAACATCCCTCGGACCGAAGTGCACTTTTGGCCCAACGGATTTGGTACTGGACTACTAACCAAAAGGTACGGAGTTCGGGCCTAGCGCATTCGCTAAACACCCTAAAATGGTGACCCGGACGTGATTTGAACACGTAACCTTCGTACCAACTGTCGTGGCGCCCTCTATCAGCGACTCACTGCTTTAGACGCGCATTTAAAAATACGACAAATTGCTCATCACCACCAACCTCCGCACGTAGCTTCATTCAACTGTCGTGGCGCCCTCTATCGGCGACTCACAGCTTTAGATGCGCATTAAATACGACAAGTTGTTATCGTTCGCAAGCTTCACTGGGGAGATACTCTGTGGTGAATACTATCCATATATACCAGCCAACATCCCTCGGACCGAAGTGCACTTTTGGCCCAACGGATTTGATACTGGACTACTAACCAAAAGGTACGGAGTTCAGGCCTAGCGCATTTGCTAAACACCCTAAAATAGTAAACATTAAAAAAAAAAAAAACATCAAATTTAAAGGTATATTGAATATAATGTTCTTTAATTTATTAAATACAAAAAGTGTCGTGAAAAATAATTAAAATAAATAAGAAACTTACCAATTCTAACCAAGGAATTATGCAATTATTATGGAAATGATGATCACAAGCTAATCTCCGGACAGGTTCACCTTGCTCAAAGTCTTCCATACAAACAGTACACTGAAGGTTTTTATCTGATAAAACCATGAATATAGATTAGTAACTTGCAAATTAGAAGTTCAAATCTGAATATTTATGATTTAAAATAACAAAGAAAAAATAAGTCAACTGAAGAAAATAATCTCTTAAATTAATTTTCAAAACCATTAAGCATTTGTTGTTGTTTTATAGAAATTGAAAAATGATGCCATTAGATTAAATTAATTTGTTTTAGCAAAAATAGGTTGAAAATTGCAATCAAATTGTCAAAAGAAAAAAAAAAAAAAGCTTACCAACTTGATCTTGACATATATTCACAGTAGGAATTTCATCTATTTTTTCTTTTGGTAATGGAGGAGGCCCCGTACCATCTAATTGATTAATTAACTGAAACATAAAAAATATTAAAATAAAATCAGCTATGCATATTTCAATGTATCGTGCCAAAACATAATTTCTTGAATGGCCAAGCACCATGTGCTTGTGCAAATTAAATTATATAAATATATATATATATATTTCATTTTAATTGTTTCATTGAATGAGTAACTTTAGTATTGCGAACAATAAAAAAAATTTTTTTTTCTTGCATTTATTGTTTCTTAAAAATCATATTTCCTATTTATTACATGTAATCATAAGCTCAAAATGACATTTTTCTTGGTTTTATTTGCTGTAGTAATTTTAAAATCAAAGTTTCTATAAGTATAATGGCAACAAGTTATTAAAAGCTGATTTTTTGAAATGCCCGTACAGATAATTTTTTTTTTTACTACCAATAAAAAAAAATTCCGTCTACGGGTATTTGTTAATGTGAACAACCGCATCCCCAAAACATCATGATCTGACATGATAAAAAGTTCCTTACGAAAATCACATGTTTAATTATACAAATAAATAGATGATCACTCTTCTTACTTCATATATTTTTTCATAAAACTTAAGTTATAGAGATTAAAAAAGCAATTTTAATGATGAAACAATATAGAAATACATCTCAATTCATATAAATATGTCCAGTGAAACATGACTTTCATTAAATTACATCAAAGTAGCATAATAAATTTCTAGTTGAATTTTCCAGACATTAGATATATTGATAATATACATTGATTTAAAGTGCATTATTTGCAAATAATTCTGAAGCTTGAGTTTATGAATAATAACAACTTATTTATTTTCATAAAAAAGTTACCTTGATTACATAATAATCAAGGTAAATTTTAGGCTTAGAGTAAAAGATAACATAATAATTATCTTTTACTCTAAGCCATTTTAATAATCTGGAAAAAGCTAGAAGCACGTGTTGATATGCAATATATATATATATATATATATATATATATATATATATATATATGTATATTCAATTTCAAGCTAATAGAATTGACTACTAGCCACAAGTCATTTCGGATTTGGAATAATAATTATAATAAATATGACATCCAATTTTGCTAATCAACTGTACAAAATACTGAAAATGAAGTTTGTTAAGAGAAAAAATTCAAAAAACTAAAATATGTCTATTATCTAATTGTATTCCTCTTGAATCGAGATACAAGTCTCAGAATACACAGATTCTTTACATTATTAAACTAACTGCCTCAAGTGATGAATTATTTTACTATGTAAATTATTTTTTTTATCTATAATTATACAAATAATTATAATTTTTCTTGAGTTTTCAAAAATTCAAAAAAATTATGCTTTTCAAGTTTGTATGAAAACAATGAAAATGGTTTGAATTTCAGGGCAAAAATGCAATCAATTACAGGGAATCAAGTAAAATAAATAAATACAATGTCCCACTAGGGAAAAATTTGCACAACTATAGATTTGCAGTATTAAAAAGAAATCTTTTTGTGCTGTAATACTTTTGGAAGATATGGAAGAATGGGAAATACATATTTAGTCAAAATTCTAATTAAATTTTTTAAAAAACTCATGGCAGCACATTTTCATCCTCCAAAGCATATAAATGCCAAATTCGGTAGCCAATTGGTCCCTTAATTGTAGACAAATATTTAAAGTTCACTATTCATTCAAGGATTTTAGTTTATAGCAATTTTTTCTCAATCAAATGTATGTTAAATATAATAAATTTAATTCAAATTAAATTTAATTTTGCTTCAGCTTAAAATAAAGTAATTCTAGTCGGAACAATTTCAGTTCTAACAACTTTATTTAAATGCATTCTTTATAAGTTCATTAAGGCTTTTTCAGTAAGAATTCTTTCAAAATTTAAGAAAATTGAAAATAAATAAATAATAATAATAATAGTACTAACAATTACAATCAAATTCAAATTGCTCAGTATATAATGTAACATTTGTATTCATTAAAAAAAATCAAATTTTAATATTTTTTATTCGTAACTTGGAACAAAGCTGTGTTATAAACATATTTAACAACTAATCTATGAAATTCCTACATACTTGTGTAATAATAGCATTCCATCCACCTCGACCCCAGGCATAATCACCAGGATTACTATGAAGATTCAGGAATCTAAACAAAAACAATATTTTAAAATTATATCAACAAAATTTTAAAATATTATATACACACTAAATATGAATGTCAAAAAAATTGAATAAACTGTAATATATTATACAGATGATATTTAAATTAATATTATTAAAACGCAAATCCAATTGCATATCAAATGTGAAAACCTACATAAATAGTTTATCATGCCTATATTAGATTAAATAGCTGATCAATGAAATTGTTTTCAAATCTTCCAAAGTAAAATCCTTGAAATTACTATAAAATTTAAGGCAAATTGAATTACTACAATAAAGTTAAAATGGGGAGGGGGAAACTTCTTCAATCTTTAGCTTAAGAATGATTCTATAACATAAGCTGTATTATAATTAATATTTAAAATTTAATTTAGAGGGACCAAAATTTAAAATGTACAGAAAAAGAAAATATGCATTTGTCATATTTTTAAATTGAAAAACAAACCTAACTGAATAACCAAAAATAGAATCTAGAGTTATGTGTGAGGGAGATTAAACACATAACTTTAGACAGTATAATACTGAATTATACGTTGAAATAGATTCCAAAATCAGTACACTATAATCTCTTCTCAGGATGTCTAATTTCAAATAATTTAATTTTTAAAATATGGAAACTATTTCTTTTTTGTTACACTAGTTCATTTACACAACAATATGTAAATTTATAACTAAATTATATTACAGTCCCATGTTTATAATTACTTAAGAAATAATAATGACATTTCAGAGATGAATACATTTTCATATTTACTTCTGTTTAATATTTAATGAACCATTAATAATCATTGAGCAATTTAAATTACATACCTTTAACTCACAGCTCTCTCCATATTTAATCATTTGCATTAAAACATTAATTAAATGCATTATTATTATTAATATAAGAAAGTCAATCAAAAAGTGATGGAAAGCATCACAACTAATGGAAGTGAAGCAAATGACATAATTTTTTTGCCCAATAAATTTACAGAAAAAATACTCCAACATCTGCAAACATGCAAAAACATATCCTGTTTCAGCTAATTATGAACTAAACACAGCTGTAATTCTGTTCCTCAGATAATTCTTAGCATTCTTATATGAGAAGAGTTGATATTTATCTTCTCTTGATTTTTTTTTAATGTGCTCCATTTTCCCACCTCTTTTTTTGCTTTGTCTAAAAGATCAATAAGCATCCTCAAACTTTTAAACAAGTTTAATCTGGGATATATTACACATTAGTCACAAGTATAACTAATGTCACATGAAATTCTTTTTCCTATTTCTTTCCATTTATTTCTGGAGTCATGTAAAGAAATCAAAATTTTATCTTGGATCCGTATTTTTCACCATTTTAGATTATTTTATTTTAATTGTTAGAATCCTAATAATTCAAAGCTTATAGATATCTACATATTAATAAGTTAAATTATACATTTAATTTTTAAAATTTCACTTAATTTTAGGTACAAAATATAGCAATCAATACAGAACTGTATAAATGCATCAAAAGAAAGTTTTAATATAAAAATAAAATCTATGGATGCAAACTTCAAGTTATCATGTGAAAGCATTATTTTTTAAGTCACTATTTGTCTTCATTAATATAGTCATTAACAAATTTTAACCGGTTTGAAATAATCCCGAGATTTATGTATCAGTCTTTACCAGTATATTATATAACATTTTTTTAACCTTTCATTTTCAATTTTTCTAGCTGGCAAACTAAATTTTGACCTATTTTGAGATGAAGTAACAGCTATAATATCATTTTTCTATGTCAACCTTTTAAAAACATCTGTTATGAAGAAGCATACATAATAATAAAGCAATACTAGTAAAAGCAGGTCAAACTTTTAGAAATGCATCTGCTTTTAAAGAAGAATACCTAATAATAATGCAATATTGGTAAAAGAAGGTAAATAAAATTCTTAAATCAATTTCTGGCAGCCCCTAATCTTTATTTTTTGCCCATAAATTTGTAGACAGATATCAATGTCTACTAACCAAAACAACATCATGCTCTCACAAGATAAAAACGTCTTAAGCAAAATTACAAATGTAGCATCATACATGTACTGTAGTTTATTGTTTGTGACCTTCACTACATATGCACTTTTTTCAACTGGTTTAAAGTTATGGTTTAAAGGAAAAAAATTCAGGTATTTCTTTGTGAGATGTCCGTGGGACTGCACTTTCCTTTTAGTGTTCTTGTATTATACAGCACTTTAAATGAAGACTTTGAAATGAAGCAGAAAGTGATTTTAGTGATTAAGATAAGTATATAGAAAAATTTTTAAATGAAAGTTTGAATTTCTGATTCTGACATATATGTTCAAATATAATTAAATTTTATAGTGATAATGTATTTTGAAAAAAAAAAAAAAACATTCTAAAATATATTAATGTACTAAGAAAAATATGTACAGAATTTAAAGGTTGACTTTTATATTAATACTTAACATGCATGTTTTAAATGCCCTAGAAAACCGTACTCTGAATTTTCACAAGTTTCATCAAAGAAGTAATGATGATAAAAAAAAAAAGGTCATTTTTTCTTTCTCTCATATAATTGATGAATTTTCCATAGTATTGTTTTCTATACTACAAAAATAAATATGAGTAAAAACATAACAAGTAATACATTTTTTTAAGAATATTATTTGTTGCAACATGTAATTTGAGAAGAAAATCGAATGTAATTACTTCTTTTAATGATAATAAATTTTGAAAAATTTCTACAACATATCTACATATCAAGAAAAATATCTGCAGAACGTATTGGCTAATTTTTATACTGATACTTTCGTCAGAAAATTTAATTTGACTTTAAAGAAAACATGATCTAAGCTGAAACTCCCCAGTTAAGCCAAAAAACAATTAGGAATTTTAACGAATCATTCATAAAACAAATATAAAAAGTAAACGGCTGCTACATTTTAGTAAATGGATTAGCAGATACATCTTATAGAAAAATCATATATCACAGATTATAGATAACTCATTGAAAAAAAACCTATTCCATAAATAAATATATATATATATATATATATATATATATATATATATATATATATATATATATATATATATATATAATAACAATAAAAGGGCATTAAATTATACCAGTGAATAAAATATCAATTTTCCGTTCAAAGGCATACATTTAAAAATAATTCAAAATCCATTTAAAAAACCATTTTAAATGCTAAAAATGTGTAGACAAAAAATTTCATAGATAGCAAAATACGATTTACTTCGACGTTGCAAAATAGTAAAGGAATACTCACACAGGGAAACTGGCATTAGCAACCATTCCTGTAAGAAACAAAAAAATTGAAATACGAAAAAAATATGTCCAAAAAACTTCATTACCAATTCAAACAGATCGTACCTTAACTACAGAAAAGAAAGCGTTAAAGTATCAGAATCTACTGTAGCTTATGGTTCATGATTTTATTAAATGATTTTGTCTGAAAATTACAGTACAGATGTATTAGATGAAACAAAGAGATAATATTGAAACATTCAAAAATTAATCCTTTAGCAATAGATTTCAAATAAGAAAACAAAACCTATGTTAGTCAGTTGTTTTTGTATGCTAAGAATACAACATAATTGCTGTTGCGAATAATCTAAAAAAAAGCCATTCATTTCATCCAATACTAGTATAAGAAAAGCATTTTGAATTTCTGTTACTGTCAAAAGAATACAGGGAAATGATGAACATAAATTTTGGCCTAAACCATGAAAAGAGCATTGTGATAGTTTGCTAAGACTAGTTGAAAATCAAATTCAAACACCACAATAATTTTAATAGGCAGTAGAAAACATTTCTATAGTAGATGTGAATCAGAATTGTTCCCGAAAATCCAAGGGAAAAATATCATTCAACTAAATTAAAATTACTGACGAAATAATTTTAAGGTAATTGAAAAGGATAAGAGGGAAAAATTCTTAGTAAATTTAAATTTGAAGACATATCTGGCTATATCAACAATTAAAATTTAATGACATTTGTACATTTTACAGAAAATTAAATAAAATTTGAATGAATATTCCCAAAATTAAATGAAATTTGATATTTTTTACAATTTATATTGAATACTACAAATGAACTAAATTTTATAAAAGAAATACTGTGGTGTAGTGCAGAATGTTCTGAGTTGATTAACAACTGAGGATGTAACTCATAAAATACATTGGTAATAATTGTGTTAAAACTCTGAAATCAAAAATCTGTTAGAGAATTTTATCTAAATAAAAATGAAAATCACAGACTGGGTAATCCATTTAAGAAGCCAAAGATTTAATATACAAGTAATATTTAATCATTTGACAGCTAAATAATTTTTTTTTTGAAAACTGATTTTACACATGTGAAATTATATACATATTGTAATGCATATTAAACATTTGAGTACCAGAAATTCAAAAAAATAAATAAATAAATAAATTGGTCATTGCATCTAATTACAGCCAAAGAAAAAGATTTTCAAACATTTTTTCATAAAAAGGATAATGGAAGAGTTAATGCCGTAATTTCAATAAGATTATATTTCAGATCCAGCGAAATTACCAGCGTTTGGCTCAATCAAAACTAAGCTTTTGATTGATAGGTAGTTATTGAAACATTCAATTAATTTAGGTTTTAAAATCTACATATTCTCTAATAAAATTTTAAACAAATTTAAAAAGTAATAATAAGGGAAATATCTTAATAAGTAATGCTTTACTTACTTTACTTATTCTGTCAATGAAATAACTAATCTTCTAGTTTCAAATAGTATGAAATATCATACAAATACTACCATTTTATTCCATTTACAATTCAAATATGCAATTTAAATGCCTTAACGATGCTAATTGAGCAGTAGGGACACACTTTTTTGTTAGTAGATTAAATTCTCTTCAATAAAATAAATGTTTTCATTTGTTTTGGCCAGCACTAGAATGATGAAGTTCCTATAAGATTTTAAAGATGTGAACAGAGTTAGAAATATTATGATTGCAACTGTTTTGCATCACTTCCAAAGAAAAAGAATTTCCACATAAAATTTTTGCCCAATGGATATAGATTACCATGATTCATGATTTTTTTATGCATTAAAATTAACACTGTAAGGGTAAAAAAAGAATCGCATGCCTATCAAGACATGCCAATCAATACAGTTCATTACTAATACTCTCTACAAAATTCTCTAATTAAATATATTTTATAAAAATGTATAATATCAAGTCATTTTAAAGCACAAATATAAAGCAGAAGCCTTAAACAAAATTTAATGCAAATCAAACTTAAATAATTTCCAATTAAAAGAAGTAAAGAAAATTAACTTTTTCATATATTTCAGTTTTCAACTAAACAAAACTAGTGATTTTAAAAGAATAATAAATCAAGAATAGTCACAAAAAATTTAATTAGAAAATCTTATTATAATACTTTTAAACATATTGAATATAGTTACCTGTATTTTCTGATAATGTATTGACTAATTGTTGCAGAAACCTAGAAATAAAAGATAATTTTAAAATGGGTTCATAAAGAACACTGCATTCTGAAAGAAATATGTTTTAATACTTAAACGCATAAAAAATTATGCAATCACTACACCAGATACACCAACAGGGATAATAAGAAAACGAACAAAGATATTAAATTACTTTAAAAACATGTTTTCATTAATTAATAGAATGAAACACAAAAAGTCTGATTAAAAGAAATTTCTAATATCAAATATATCAGGAATATCAACTAAAATTACTAGGTGAAATCACCTACGATTGTATTCTGCCATTTTGGGATTTGAATTCCACCCATAAATTTGGGCATGAAGCATCATCTGCATCAGGAAGTTAAAACATATACATAAGTGTTATGTACAAAAAAAAAAAAAAAAAAAAAAAAGATATGATATGCACTTGAAAAACAAATGCTTTTTCATATATTATTACAAATTTCTAATTATTTTAACAGATATACTTAACATTTCAAACCACTTTGGCTAATTTGATATAATTCAAACTTAAAAAAAAAAAAAAAAGTGCACAATTTTTATTATTGTCATATAAGGGAAAGTTTTAAAACATGGATTTTAAGAGATCTATTATGCATATGTTCTTTTTTTTTTAAAAAAAAAAAACTTTTTTTAAATGAAATATGCACTTTTCTCAATGCATAAATAAGCATAACTTTTAATGCAAAAACTCAAAGTATCAGGCACATAATACATTTTTTAAAAATGATTTTATTCCAAAAGGAAATTAATTGCTTTTTTAATATGCTACATAGAAAACAAATTTCAAAATTTTAATATATAATTAGACAAACTTAAAATTTAAAAATTCTATTTAATAAAACTAATAAGGACACATTTTAAAGAACATTTATTAGAAATCACAGTTTCTCACTATATATATATATATCTATATCTATCTATATATATATACTTAAACAATTTTAAAGAGGTATATATAATAAATTGCCATTTTCATTAAAAATTAGAAAGATACACAGATGTATTAAGAGAGCGCGTATGCTGCTATTCCTAAAGACGTAGAGGAACTAAGAAGAATAAAAAACAGATATGTAAGTGAAAAAATGAGAAATCCGGCCTGATGACTTTCTCAAGGGTCACCATCAAGCAAGGATTCCAATAGAAAGTGGAATTTTTTTTCTGTAAAGAGTTAGACTATTGTCTAAAAAATTAATTCTTTTATGACCCAAAAAATTCCACATTTTAAAGTAGAAGAGAAGCATCAATTTTTTAGCACAAAAAAATAAATAAATAAAAGACAATTAGAAAACAAACAAACAAAAAAAAAGACAATTAGAAGAAAGAAAAAGAAAAAACTCACAAATAAAATTCAAGATTGATTTATTTGTGAGTTTTTTTTTTCTTTTTTTTTTCTTCTAATTACTTGATTGTCTAATTGTCTTTTTTTGTTTGTTTGTTTTCTAATTGTCTTTTTTTGTGTGCTAAAAATTGATGCTTCTCTTCTACTTTAAAATCTGGAATTTTTCGGGTCATAAAAGAGTTAATTTTTAAGACAATAGTCTAACTCTTTACAGAAAAAAAATTCCACTTTCTATTGGAATCCTTGCTTGATGGTGACCCTTGAGAAAGTCATCAGGCCGGATTTCTCATTTTTTCACTTACATTTCTGTTTTTTATTCTTATATATATATATATATATATATACATACATACTGCATTTTAGTATGAGACAAAGAAATTAATTTAATAAAAAGACCCTCACTCACCCTTCTGTTCGAGTCCTAGCATTTTCAAGGTCTTGATTCGGGCGTCGGCCTTGAACCCTGATGTATCTGTTCCGCCTAGAGGGTCCCGGCCGTGACATATACCTACCTTCCCTGCCATCTTGTGATGAGTTACCACTACTACTTTGCATAAAATTAACAGGCTGGTCATCTGGCCTCCTAATGTAAGTCAGCATGTTCCATAGCTATCATTGGGGATGAAGGATAATAATAAAGCATTACCTTATATGTAAAATAAATGTTACACAAAAGGACTTTTTAAAAATACGAGCAACAATCGAATTAAAACTAAAAACTTTATTACATATCAAATTTTTTTTCAATGAATTTAAAGAAAGAATTAAAAAATAAAGAATAAAACAACATTTTAGGTTTTAACTTAAACTTTCAAAAAAAAAGATAACATTTATCTTTAGGAGATTAGCGAATAGCACTAGGCTCGAACTACAAATCTTATGGTTTATAGTCCAGTAACAAATCCGTTGGGCCAAAAGTGCACTTCGGTCCGAGGGATGTTGGCTGGCTTTTCACCACATATCTATATAATAGTATAATCTGGCAAGGGGGGACAGTATTGAAATAAAGTATCACACACTATCCGAAGCATTTATTACAGGAAATGCTGAGATATTTACATGAATAATATTTATTGCAACACTATTATTTGCTGTCGTTAGATCCCCCTCACACACACACACTCTTTTAAAAAACGTGTTTACATACTTCAGTCTGCAAGTCTTTGACTTTCAAAATTACATGCATTTTTAACTACATTTTCTATTATATTATAATATAGTGAAAATGTTGACAATCAAGGAAGTTGTTTCGAGCCTGAATAAAGTTGTCCATTTTTATTTTTCAAAATACATTCAAACACCTAATATAATATATGAATATAATTAATGTGTCAACATATTTAAAAATCAAATTACAATGCATTTTAAATTTATAAAAGAAGAAATGAATGTAGTTTAATTAGTGGTAAGATAAAATACTGTTTTGTTAATCTACATCATAATTTAGACAATCAATGAAAATAGAAGTGATAAAGTATTCATCATTCTGAAGAGACTGAAGAAACAATTTCTGAAGACAAAAATGGGAAAATTCTATAACACAATAAACATTTTCTAATTATTGTGAATATTTCTTAATTATCACGGAAAAAAATTTCAAAATAAAAATTATACTTAATCAAGTAAATGTGATTAAACTGAAGAATCTATTAATGATGGAAGAATGTTTACCAAAGCAATACCATATTTCTTTTCTTTTTTTTTTAAATACCTTTCGGATGAGTGATAGTTATTTTTCCTTAAAGATCTTCAGTTCTTGATTAGATTGTTTTGATAAAACTGTTAATTTAAAAGGATCAGTATTTTCTTGAAACATGCCATAAAAATGTAATGCTACATATACTGCCTTATTAGTATTTCCTATATAATTCATAAATCTGCATATCTATAAATATTAAAGAAAAAATCAATTTGTGTCTCATAAATAAAAAAAACAAACAGAAAATTTAGGTTTGAGACACTTGAAATAAAGACAATTTTAAGATATAAGAGTATGTAAAAGTGGTTTTAATAATTTGGAAGTTAATATCAACAGAAAGTTGACATTACAATATAAAAAAAAAGTTTAATGATAGAAAAGGTAATTGTAGAAATAAATGACTTAAAATGTAAATACAAAATACTAACATGGATATGAAGTAATACATAAAATTTTCTGATGCAAAAACAATTCAAGATTATAAATTCATTAACTAATATGTTTTAAATAGCCTGGTATAAACTTTACAATTGTATGAGAAACTTACATCGGCAACTTGATTTAAGGCATCAGCTTCTTCATTATTATCAGAGCCATGACCATAAATATCTTCATCCGACTCTTCGCTATAAAAAAGGAAATAATCATTAATTTAAACAATACCAATAAAATTTCCTATACAAAAATCTTCGTCCATGCAGCAGATTTTCAAAATTTAATAGAAATAAAAAATTTTTTTACTACAATAAATAAGCAATATGTTTGTGCTTCCCCAACAAAATTATTATAATCACTAAGTTATTTATAGGACTTCTTATTTATTAATATCTATTTTGAGCAAAGTTTTTATATAACACAATTTAAATCATATAAATTTGAATAAAGAAAAAAAATACTTAATGGAAAGGTAATATGTTTAAAATAATAAAAGGAAGAAAAATCCATCATTTGCATAGTTTTTATATTCTTCTCTATTATAAATCTCCCCAAAAGAAATTTATTTCTGGTACATGTTCCCAATGTTATAGATAGATAAGAACACTGAACTAGCTGACGCTACAAATATATCAATTCTTTTATTTAATTCTTAACTATACGTATGCCAATTTATGAAATAAGCAAATAAAAAATTTTTTTAATAAAGTTACCTGCAATTTTTAACTCACCCAATCAATTTTGATATTAAAAGATATATATTTTACTAGCCGCCTTTGGCGGCCAGTCGGTTCGCCAGTATTAATGTTCGCTAAAATTTTCATATAATATTTTCATATAATATTCATATAATATTATATGAAATAATATTCATATAATATTATATGAAATAATATTCATATAATATTATATGAAAAAAAAATATTTCATATAATATTTTATTTTTCACCAAGTGTTGATAATCATAGAATTTATTTATGGTATTATTTAGTATCATTTTCTTCAGATGATCTGTTCACTGTACTACTCATATTTCTCTTTCTATCCGAGCAATGATTGTCCCGGAATTGATATTTACTTAAATGGTGGAGGGAAAGGTCTAACATTCTGTTATTATAAAATAATGAGATTAAAATTTTCATAAATGTAGACACACTAAACAAATAAAGACAAAATTGGTTTTTAATAGATGCGAAAGCTTAAAAACAGCTTGGAAAATGCCGCTCACAGAGGAAATAATGGTGACATACACACCCCCTTCTTTTCATTCTTTTTTTTTCTTCCGTGCCCAAATTTTATTTTAAGCAGGCATAGATTAAATATTCATACAGACTAATAATAAAAACAGCTATTTTCTCTCTTTTTTTAAACATCCCGTTATGTATAAATGAAAACCAACTGACTTCGTGCATTTCTTTCTAAACAAATCATAATTTATTACTTCCTGCTATCTTACCCGGTGAGGGGGAAGGAAATGAAGATTTTTGGCAGGAAAGTAAGGAAAGTGTCGTTTTACCTATTTTCCTAACAGTTTTTTCATTTTTTCTCTCCATAAGAACCATCCTCATGTCTTAAGGAAAATATTTTTTAAAAAATTAGCCAAATCGGTCTAACAGTTCTCTAGTTTTGCACTTAGCAACACATTTCGAGATCCATTTTTATTAATATAGATTTCTGCTCCAAATTTAATTCTTCTGTTTCTCCTAAAATGGTATTTTATTGTTATTAAATCTTGTAAAACAGAGGATTTACTTATTTCTTTTAAAACAAAATATCACTATTTCAATTTGTTTTAGTGACATAGGCATATTATACATTCATGGCATCTACTCTACTCAATAAATAAAAAATCTCCATATTTAAAAGTTGCCAGGGAACAATTAAAAAATAATAAAGAAATGACTAACATTCTGAGATATAATGCCCGAACTTGTTAATCAACATATATAAAAAATCTAGAAATAATGTCATAGGAAAGATTTAAAAATGAAATACCATTTTAGGAAAAAAGTAGAATTAAATTTGGAGCAGAAATAAATTATATATCCCTATCAATGTAAATATTACGAGACTGCCCATAACCTAACCTATAATAGTACTTTTCAATATATGGAAAGAATGTCCATAAAAATTTAAATTTCTAATAAATACTAGTTTGATAAAATTTAAATGATAAACTGTACTTAGGTTCTAAGGAAGGTTGTGCAACTTCTTCGATAAATCCACCTTGACACCGAGGACATGTGTAATCCTAAAATTATTTCATAAATCATTCAATAAAAAAAGTAGATATATCACACATATAAATCATTCTAATACATTGAACAAGTCAGACATAAAAAATAGTTTTAATCAATGTAAGACGAAAGACAATTATAATGACCTAATGCTAAAAAAAGATTCATACAAATTCATAATAAAAATAAAGATAAAAGCCCTTAATTTATAACATTGTTATTATCATATTATTTTGAAATATTTTAGTTACCCATAAGAAAATAGATAATGTTTAACGATTACTTCCAAATCTTTTTAGAATAGCACAATTAAAAATTATTAATTTTGGTAACATTTCTATTCATAACCAGAACATTCACAAAACAAATTAGAAACTGGAGCAAATTTATATTAAAAAATTTAATAACAGACAAAGTACATAATTGGTAATAAAATTGAAATTGTATTAGAATAAAATATATTGCTCCTTAAATATGAGGTAAAATTGAATGCAGAATGATTTAAATGAAATGGTAAGATTTTTTTTTTCACCAAAGAAAAGTCAGAAATCTAATTTTTCCTATCTAAAATAATTCATTACATACTGCCAACAGAATTCATGGTATTCTATCAACATATACGGAATTCCATTAAAAATTTTCAATTAATTACAGTTTAAATCCAGTAGACATTATAAAAAATTATAGTTTTAGAAATAACAAAACAATTAAAAATTAATCAGAAAATTTAGTGAATATTTTAATTTAATATAATAAAAAGTATTGTAAATCATAAATATGTAATATTCAATTCATGTTAATTTATATGCTTTGTATATTAATTTTTTTCTACTTTGCTGTTATTTATCTCTCTCTGAATCTATATTTAAATATTATATTGAAAAATAACTTTAATTACAATCAATTTTATTTAATTCATATAAGTTTAATTTAAAACAAGAGAAAAAAATATCATTTCAAGTATATTGTAAATTAATGGATAAAAGGTAAGTCACATAATAATTATTTAATTTATTGTTCTTATAAAAGTGTCTACTACTTACAAGACACTACTCCTAAATAAGAATAGACAACATTTGATATCCTAATTCCCATTTCAATATAAAGAAGGCTAAATGGAAAGTAATCATTACAGCAAATTCAAAATAGTAAGATCTATATTTGCATTTTCAGTCAAACTTGAGAATTCAATATAACAAAACTAAAAATATTGTGCATATTAACCAAATGCTAAAAGAAATATATTATAAGAAATAAGAAAATTCTAAATGATTATTATAACAAATAAAAGAATGATTAAGTCTATGCTATTTGGATAATAAAACTAATAGTTCCTAATGGGGAGAAAAAAGATTTCACAAAATTTAGAATTTATACTTGTTTTACTACTATATCTTATTTAGAGCATAACTAGAAAGATACAAAAAAAAAAAAAAAGAGTTCAATTTCAATAATTTTCTCAATTTTTCCCTAATTGATTAGTAAACACTTTTTTCAGCTTTAATTGCAACAAAAAATCCATATATTAATTTATAGCTATTAAGTTAGAAATAAATGCAAGATTACTAATAAATAATGAAGTTTATACAAAAGGATTACTGTATTAATTGTTCACTATTTTTTATAGCAACGGTATTATATTTCAACTTTATCGATTACTAGTATCATCCTACAGATAATCAGTTTATATATAATATGACTAGTAAGGAATGGAACAATTTTACTTATGGATCACTGATTACCATCAAACTGAAATGTTGCTACTGTTTAATCAGCCCCACAATCATTTAGATTTTAAGCTCAGAATAAAGACCAAGATCTGTTGAGAGCATAACTCACTTATTCATTTCATTTCATTTTGTAAATTGTCAAAAATACCAATGAATACTGAACATTAAGATAAAATTTGAAAAGATAAATATCACATTTTTCATGAATCAGTCATACTCAACTTTTGATACTTTCACTTTCATAAGCAATAATTATACATTTGGACAGGATATAATCATTCACAATTCATACACTTTAAAATCTTAAAACTGAGAAATTAACATGCCTTTCTTGAAATCAATATTATCAGAAATTAGAAGCAGAGAAGTATAAAGCTGTAAAATACAGATAGTAAATTTTTAACCTTTAATAAAATTAGCAAAATTTAAAAGATTCAATTTAGTTCTCATCTTTAAAGGGATAATTAAATGCATGCTAAGACATCATAATTTAATTATAAAAAAATAAATACATTTCAATCTTAAGAACTTTGGAATTTCAAACAAAATTTTTATGCATCTAAATATAGTTTTCAGTTAGAAATATTTCTAGCATACATGAAACAAATACTTGGGTACTTTAAAATTACACTAAATAAATAAAATAAACATTTTGTGATAGAAATTACTTTTTATAACTTTGATTAACTTTCATTTAAACGGATTATTAAAATTTTAAAAGAAATGACGTAATGATACACTGATTACGAAGATTCTAGGTAATAATTATAGTGATTATAAGATGCTTTAAACTGAAATGAATTTTTTATATTGTCAGAAGTATACATATATGACTACAGTTCGCGCAGTATTTTGAAATTCAAAATTTCTTTTTACCATGCATAACTTTTTATCTTTTCACATTGGAAAACGCAACTTCACAAGGACGAATTTGATCGATGAAGTAACTTCTAGAAAACAGATCAATTCAAAAAAGAATAATAGTCTTAAATTTATAATTTTTTAAAAATTACAAGAACCTAAACTTCTAAATCTTAATCAGCTTTAAATTTTTAAAATTCAGAATGTTCTTATTTCTAAATTTTTTTAAAGCCGCCTAAAGAACATTGTTTTTCGAAATACAATAGGCTTAACGCAATAAACAAACACATAAAATAGAGATTTTCGAACTTATAGCATATCCCAAATAATTCATGAAGTATTCATTGTTATTAAAACTTACCGGTAATACAGGACTAATTTCTAATGAGCATTTATGACAGAAAAATCTTGCAGCAGGGCTTTCAACAGCTGCCTCTGCCATGTTTCCCTGCTGAACGACGTCACGGCTATCCATACGAGCTATGGTTTGTTACGGATATTCACTACTAGGGGAGAATTGTTTTTGTTTTATTTTCTGATTCCGTAGAGATAAAAGACATTTTGTGGATCAATTTTTCAATCTTAAAACAAACTAAATCTGAAACTTCTTATCTCTGTTTTTAAAAGTTTAAAGACATATTGCCATCAATATTGCGGCGTAACTGAAAATCATATTACATTATTTCCATTGCAGTACAAAGATCTGATTTGAAAAGGAAGAATAATTGATCTATGATATGAAAATTTTTCAATTGAACTAAATATTCTGTTTTTAGAAGATAAAGATGAATGTTTTTTCTTTCTTAAAAACATTTAAAGGATTGTGAACATGCTGGATTAGTCAGTTAAAGGTATCAAGTAACCGGAACCGTTAAGGCTGTTGATGTTTTGAAGTTTCGGTTCAGTTTTCTGAGTAATGTAAATTCTCATCCTCATGTGCTTGTTCTATTTTTATAAACGATGATGGGTACGTATTTATCACCTTCTGGGCAGTAGCGTTTATTAATGATATCTTTTAAAATTAGAATAGGAGTTTTCAGTTTGATTTTAAATAAGTTATATTGCACAGATATGAAATATCTCTGAATTTTTAAAAACTATAAACAAAAATATGTTTCAACATTACGGGATTTACTATATGACTCTTAAGAATTTTTTGGACGATAAATGTAAAAAAAAAAAAAAATTAATGCCGTTTTAATCTCTTTTTGATTCTTTTGATACGTAAAATATCAAATTCTTTTGAATGTCAAATAAATAATATGTATTACCTTGTACTTTCTGTACCAAGCAATATTTATTCTATTTGATTGATATAAACAGCAAATAAAAAATTTCATTATACTGACTTCTTACCAAATCTGTTTCTCGAATTATTAAAGGTAAATTATCTCTGGATAATTTAGATTATGCAGGATCTCCCCCCCCCCCCCAATTTTTTTATACAGCTGATATTAATAGTTTCAACTTCAACAGATTACATTTAGAATATCAATCCCCTTTAAGTTGTATCACTTTTACAGATTGATATTTTGTGATATAGCAAACTTTTGTTGTGTTTTAAATTAGAGATTAATCCATATTATTACATAAGTAAATGCATTAATCAAAATCTAAAATTCATCAATCTGAATATAATTACTTATCTGCATGTTATCGATATATATATATATATATATATATATATATATATATATTTCAATTACTATCTTTGAAAGCTCATTTAGAGTCAGGAATTGAAATGGAATATTGACAAATGGGCATATTAATTATTAGCCAGCATAGGCAAACAGTTAATTCTCTAAGGCTCATATCTTAATAGCATTATTTATAAATTTTGATTGACATACTGTTATTTTTGGAAGTTAATGTCATTTTTATTATATTATTGTATATTTAACTATTTATATTGTAAGAAAAAGTATTTAAAAGGGGATGTATATAAAAAAATTTCACTGGTGCATAGTCTGAATTTTTATCGTAATTATAAATACAACAAATGAAACAAACAATGACATTTCAGAAAGATGTGCACATTTATTAAATTTGTGTTATTAAAAAGTCATTAAAATTTTTTAACAGTGTAAAAATCAGTTTTGTGCTTTTATGTCTTTAAGAACTATTGAAGGGAAAATCAATAAAAATATTTTTTGATTTAATATTTAATTAATGAAAAATTTTACAATATCACTCTGTGATCCAGGTTTTCCAAATTATATATTTGAAAGATTTAGTTTATGTGGTCTGCTTTGTAGAATGGCACTATGCATTGCATTGTCTTTTATTATTAATTGAGATATGTTATGTGGATTTATTTAACTTTTAAATAAAATTAAAGGTAGGTGGAATGTATAGATTATTAATTTAATTAATTTTAGCAAAGATTCTGCCGAAAGTTCAAACATTTTCAATATAATGGAATCAGTCATTTTTTTATTGAA
This sequence comes from Argiope argentata, assembly GCA_026289955.1. Lineage (NCBI taxonomy): Eukaryota > Metazoa > Arthropoda > Arachnida > Araneae > Araneidae > Argiope > Argiope argentata. The sequence continues at coordinate 2,094,573 of JAOUZG010000631.1, read as the reverse complement.
TGATTTTTAATAAGAAAATATTTTTATGATGATTTTTATTGTGGCATAAGAATCAGATGGTAATTAATGAAAATGGGAGAATATGCTGATAACTACATGCTGCAAAAACAGAATAACACTGTATATATTTTACATCAACGAGCTAGGAAGAATAACGCTAGCCTTAAGCTATTTGTTTTGTCCCAGCATTACTTTTTAATTTATTTTACCAGTTAAAAAGCATTTAATTTATTTAGTTAATATAGATAGCTTTAATATAATATAATTATTGCACTCTGTTTTTCTAATGCTTTTTTTTATTTTAACTGTCTATATGTTTATAAAATTTTTAATATTTGTATTTTTGCTTGAAGATCTACTAATCATCTGAAACTGAAAAAGTTAAAAGGAGTGAAATGCAATAACAATATTAGAGTTTGCTGAATTTCTGATTTGAAATTTAAATATACACTATTTGGAAATCAGTGATCAATAATTTGCATCTTCCAAACTGAAGGATCAATAATTTGCATGTGTTTTATTAGGATCCTTCTAAAGTTGAAAGATAGAAATCATAAATGTGTTGCATTTCTGAAATGTTGGACATTGGTTGTGTATTGTGACCAAGAAAATTTAAGCTCTAAAGCTTATTTCCTCTGAAGAAGATAAAGTAACAGATCCAGAAAGGAATGTTCAAAGGTATGCAGCAAGTGAAGGTTCGAGGTTTATTTGCTCCCAAAAGCTTTTTAATTTTGATTTTTAACACTTAAATGCTTTTAGAAACTCTTGAATATAAGCTTTAATGCTAATCTTGGAGCTTTCTTAATTATGCTAAAGAGCTTTTTGTTGTTGGATGTTATTGAAGTTTGGTAACTTTTTTTGGGGGGGGGATAAAAATTGGATTAAATCCTTATGTACATATGCACATCATATTTTTCATTGTGCATGGATGTATAAGATATTATTTATATGTATGAAGTATTATGAGTTTATACCATATGGGGAAATTAATTTCAATAACTGGAAATGGATATCGTAATGAGATGAATCATTAACTGGTGAATGTAACTGATCATTTGCTGGTGTCAGTTTTAAATACATTGTAGTTTATGTTGTAATTAACAACTTCAACTCTTTTTTTTTTACTATAAAAGTTTCATTCTGTATAATATAAATCAGTGTCTTCTTTTGTGCATTTCTTTGTAGTTTGCTTAATTGAAAGTTTTTCTTTTAACCAATTAATCTACTGCATTGGAGCATCCTCATTTGTACTTTCACTTTTTTGGCTAAACTGATGGCATATTTTTTTATGGTTTATCTAATTTGTTTTCTGATAATCAAACAGGTTTCAATTGAATCTATTGTCTATTAACCAAATTTTGAAACCAAAATCATAACATTTTGTTACTTACATTTTTTTTCTTTTTTTTTGACTTCTTAATTTCAAGGTAATAAAAAGTATTTTTTAAAATATTTTATTATTATCAAGAAATATCTTATTTGCGTCTATAAAAAAGTGTGTATTTTTTAATTATTTTTTTTCTATTTTATATTTGTTTATAGTTGATGATAGAAAAGATTTTTCTGCTGATTTTTCTTAAGAAAAAAAAAAGAAAATCAAAATTTAATTTTACTTTATACTTATATTAATCCAAATGTATCAGTTATATAAAGATAATTTTTTTTCTTAAGGAATCTTCACTTCAATTTTTTTTTTATTTTATCCCCCACCCCCTGCTTTTTAAAAAAAATTCCAACTTTGTTGTAAGACATAGCAAAATAAATGACACAGGACAAGAGTGTTGATGAATATTTATCGTTTCTTCAAAAATAGAATTCTTTTAACAACCCAAATTTATACATATATAAAAGTTATTATTATCACTTAATGTCATTTTTACATTTCAAATAATTTTTTAATTTATTTTCATAAAAAATAGCAAGGAAAAAAAACCCTTCAAACTGTTTAGTTTTCAGAATTTACCAAGAAAAATGATTTATCTTCTTTAAAATCACATAATTTTAAGTGTTGCACAGTATCCCAAATATTTTTTTATTTGAAATACTAATGATATAATGACCCAGAAAGGATTCAAACGTTTTAATATTTATGTTCATCACATATTGATATAAAGTGATGTTTGGCTCAATATTACTTTTTCTCCACTTTTATTTACTGTTTTATGGTGACTTTTAATTTCATTTTTATCCAATTCTTATTATTTCCTTAAATAATAAGAATTGGATAAATTTGATTATTATTATTATGAAATCAGATTATTATTCAGCTTGGTAGGCTTCATAATTTCATTGGGCTTCACATTGAAAGTGTTAAGCATTAAAAATAAACTGAAGATCAAATTTTACTTTGTTAAAACAAAATATCTTTTATTGCCAAATCTTTGTTTTCATAAAAGCTTTGTAGTAGAGAGAAAAAGGAACAGTATTATACAAATAGCAGGAAAGCCAAAAGAGAATATTTATGCTTCTTGTCTCAAAAAGAAAAGATATTGTATCATTGTTTCTTAAATTATATATATTTTTAAAAAGTATATATTTTGAATGGGATTATAATCAAATGATCCTATAAAATGTATATTAAAGGCAGTATTTTATATCATTTTTTAATAAAATGAATGTTTTTTCATATACATTATTTTTTTCAGAAAACATATATGTTGTGAAAATACATTACAGCTTACTTGTATTTATAAGGGGGGGAGATACTTTTTCAATAAAATGTTTTTATTAAACAATAAAGGAATTAAAAGCCATATGCATTTTTTAAATGGGACATAGTTGTTTTTAATATTTAACAAAGAAATGATATTTATTCCTATTAAATAATAGACATCAGAAGAACCACCTGATTCACTATTATAAAGTTATATTAATTTTTCCCCAAATTTTTTTTCAAATGTTTTTTAAACTTTTAATAAAAAAAAATATTGATTAGTTTATTCATTATTTTAATTTATTTAATTCTGTTATCTTGATTCTTATTCTGTATTTATTATATTGGTTTCTTTAATACATTGAATTTTATAGTAATTACTAATTACTATTAATTGCTTTGGAATCTTTATTTTAAAAATATTTTTTTAATGAATTCATTTTCAATTGTATTATTTTCAGATTCATTTCATGTCCCCCTCAGCCATTCAGCTGGGGTCCCTGCTCCACCTTTGGATCCTGAATTGGATAGCAAAGTGAAAAAAGGTTTGTTACGGTGAAGAAAATGCCTTATATTTTTATTTTTCACCTGAAATTTACTGTTAATTTGATATGTAATAGTCATCTATTTTGTTTGTGTTTATTTATTATTATTATTAAGGTTAGTCAGATTTCAGTAGCATTCCATTTCCAAAACTATATTTTGTACATTCATTGTGACAGTATATTGTGCTCATATAACAAGAGAAAAACTACTGCAATTCTTATTAATATGCTTCTATAGATTCATATGTATAACCAAATATAAACAAATATTGAGAAGAACTTTGATTTAATATCAAATAATTGTAATTAAATTGCTCATAAAATTTTTACATTTTTTATTAATTTGTTTCTTAAACATCAGCATATCAATTCATAATATAATTAAAATTATATTCATAGTTAATTTAAGTATATAATATGATTTATTATGACTAGTTTTTTTTTCCTCCAAATAGGTGAGTTTGAAATAATATGCTGATTTTTTAAGATGAAAGCTCTAATTTTGTGGCAATTTACTTTATGTAAAAAAAAAAAAAAAAAAAAAAAAAAAACTTTATAACCTTTATAAACCAGATAACATCATTCAGACTCGAGTGCACTTTTGATTTAATATATATGTTATGCAGCTACAAACCATAAGATTGAGAGTTTGGTCCAAGTACATCCACACCAAAATGGTGCCACATTAAGCAGTTATTGGTGACCTGCGACATTAAATCAGAAACCTTCGTACAGCAGTTGTGTGCCATGTAACCTTCATACAGCTGTCATAGCACCATTTACCCACAGCAAAAGTTGTCAGACTAACTTGATAAATCAACACGCACACACTCACCATATGCTTGGCTCAAATATCACCACCAATGCATGCACGTACTCGTTATATGCTTGGCACAACTGTATCATTCATCTAACAACCGACTCTCTGTTTCTCAGACTCACTATATGGTGAATGCTTCATAAACCAGATGACATCCCTCCGACTGAAGGGCACTTCTGATCTAATGGGCATGTTACTCGGCTATGAACCATAAGATTGGGAGTTCGGTCCTAGGGCATCCACAGAATCACACTACATCAACTTTAGGATTTAATAAAGCATTTTCACAGTTATTTAATATTTAATTTAGTAATCTTGATTTAAGAAATCATGTATGTCCTTTCAAAACGAAATTTAATTTAAATATTTGTTTGACTTATGAATTTTGATCTACTAAGAATTTACAATTTCATTCCTCATGTAGAACTCGGCTGTTTTTCCATTGCATATCTTACTGTTAGTTTGATAATTTTGTTTTATTATGTTATCCTATAAATCATAACTATTTTTTGTGTGTTTATTTAAATAGATGAATGCATTAACTCTAAAAAGAATAATAATTATTTCCTTTTTTTTTTTTGGAAAGAACAAATAATTTTTTAGTTTATTTTACACAATCACTAATTTAAAAGAATAATTAGAAATTTTTATCTATCAACACTTAATTTTTATGAGAAATTTATGAATGATTTTATTGATATGAAAAAAATTACCTAACAAATTAGAATTACATTATTTTTTATTGATACCTATTCTAAGTTAAGCTCTTTGAATTTTGTTTTATATTTATATGTTTTAGAATCTGTAAAATAGTTTTAAAAAATGAAAATCTATTTTAAATTGTAGTAATAGCTAACTTTCTTCTTTATTGTAAGTATTTTTTATGATTAACTTTTTGCTTAATGATGCCTGAATAAATGTGTTAAATTAAAATTTTTACTAGTGAAATTTCATAAATTTGACATTAAAACAAACTATCACCTGGAAAATATGACCAGATATCTTGAAATGCATATTTTTCTGTTTATTTATTTCTAAGAAGGACAATTTTTTTTCTTTTTCCTAGCATCTGAAAAGATATCTGAGAATCTCCACATATTTGCAAACGAGCCGTCTTTAGCATGTTACAGACTCCAAGAGCATATCCATAAATCTTTACCTCAACTGGTTTTGAAGCGGGTAATAAATTTAAATAATGATAATAGTGAATTTTTATTTTGTAATATTTCCTAAGTAAATTAATATTAGTGCTTGAAATTTTACACATTTTTTTTCACTATTATTGTCATCTATTATATGTTTTAAAAAGATTTGTTGTGATTTCTTATTTATAATTGTTTGAAATTTACTAATAGTTATCATACAATTATAGCATTAGCACTAGCTTAAAATATTTACTGTCTGCTTAATGTAATTCCCAGTATTATAAGTTGCTTGTGCTCTTCTAATAGGGAAATCATGTAAAATAACTGAAGGAATTGTTGTTTAATAAATCTCTTAAATTAATAATTTGAATTAATTTGTTCTATATTTGTATGTACATTTATGGCAGTAAAAAGTAATTTGACCCTTAAGCAGTAAAGGATTCTGATGGAGCATTCAAATGATATAAGAATCTCTGAAACTCATAAATATGTATATATAAATATATAAGTGATGCTATCTTTAAATATAAATTAAATAAAAAAAATTGCTTTATTAATTTTCTAATTTGTATATTCATTTAACTCAGATTAGCCTAATTCTCTTATTTCTGATACCATTCTACTTTTTCTCTTTAATTGATGTTACACAACCTCTGTAGAACTGATGAAATCGTCGAGTTCCCACACTTCCAGGGAAGGGATAAAATCTGTCACTCTTATGAAAAAAAATTTAAAATGCCTATTTTTCCCTTTCCTAAATCAACACATGTAAAGAATCTTTATCAAAATCTTATTGTAAAAAATATCAAAGGAGAGATTTCATGTTTTTTCACTCTTCTTTCATGCAATAGAATTATAGTATTTTGTCCCTTCTTGCTCCATAAAATATGTCTCCCAGGAATGGTGTAAATCGAGTTTAAAATGTTTAAATGTCTTCTCTTTTTGTCCCTGAAGCTACTAAAAATATGTTTTTACACACACACATATATATGTATATATACACACACACACTGCTCTATTCAATTAATGATAACTGTCATCTGTAGTGGATGCAGAATTACAAGTATTCTGTATTTTTCACATAATAAAAAATTGGCTTTCACAATGCTGATAACTGCACCAAAGATTCATTGTGTTTATTATTATTTCTACTCTTACATTTGAGAAATTTATATATTCTTAGTTTAATTAATTAATTCCTTGTATGTTTTAATTCAATTTTTTGACATTTTTTTAATTAACTATTTTGATAGTAAAAGTATGCATTTAAGTTCAAAAAATATATTATGTCTAGGTCTTATTTTTCAAGTGTTTGATAAATATTATTTTGTTTGCTGTTGTATATTATTTTAAAGTTAAAAATCATTTCAGATTGAAGTAAATCAGATGAATCGTGAACTTCAAGGAAAATGCTATGATTTAGAATATGCTATCAAGTAAATATTTGAATTTATTTTATTAACAATGTTATATCTTACAATTATTTGGTTGTTGAAGTGGCTGCTTTATATGTGCAATATTAAAATAGTTTCCTTATTTAATGTATTAATTTATTCAGTGTGTGTGTGTGCGTGTGTGTGTGTGAGAGAGAGAGAGAGAGAGAGAGAGCGATAAATAGTTCTTCCATATTTATTCAGGATTGTTATAACCTTCTCTCTTGCACAAAAGATATGGACAGTACTATTTGCTTCTCATTTACACTTTAATATTTTGTGGGTGTGCACACACACATAATTTTTCAAGTGGTATTTGTTGTGACCTTTTATCATTTGCTAAAATTTTTTCCATCATTATGAATACAAATTGTAAATTAATTAATTTGTTGTAATTTATGGTGTAAAATAATTTTAAAAACCCATGATATTTCTTGTTTTTTTTTTACTCTAAAGCTAAAAAATTATTTGTTAACTCACACACACACACATATATAAGAACAAAGATAGAGACAATTTTATAAGAGATACATTATGAATTGCAATTTTAATTATTAAATTAAAAAGATACGCAAATGTATTTTCACTATAGTGTTTTTTTTCTTTCCTCATTTTTACTTCTGTTTTTTATTCATATGTATATATAGTATTTCTGTTGATAAAAGATTGGAATAAATGTGTATATTATAAAGCAATAAAGCAGCTGGGCTTATTTTTCTGGTTGTTATATAACATATTTCAACTTAATAAATGCAATATTAATTCATCCATATTTATTTCAAAAGTTACCATACCTCAGCAATTTCACTACATAAGCTATCCTACTTATTTGAAATCCCCCCCCCTTCAAACCCAATCTTTTAGAAATATAAATAAATATGAATATTATCTTATTCCACAGAACTCAAAATAATCACAATTTTTTATTTCAGTGCTGTTAAATCTATGCAGAAAAGCCATGAACATTTTCAAAATATAAATCGTCTGATATGGCAAGCTATCACAGCAAAGCAACGCTTAAATAATGAAGAAGCTAAGAGATCTGATAAAAAGAAATCTAGCATGTACCAGAGAATCTCTGGATCATTTGATCTCCCTGCATCGTTTCTGCCTGCTGTTGCAACTGGTCTTAGTTCATCAGCATCTGTGAGTGCAGATCTGAAATTGTCACCTGCGCAGGCAATCAAATCCTCTTCCACATCTTCTTCTCCTAGGCGATCTCGAGCTTCTTCCGTGTCATCTGTTCCATCTCGAGCTACCCTTTCTAGGCAGCATTCGGCATCTTGTTCACCTTCCAAGAAAAACCACAGCTAGATGCTCGGTAGTTTTTTTAAAAAATATCTTATTTATTTTACAAGGAAATGTTCATAGTTAATAATTCAGCTATATACTTGTCAAATCGGTGTTTGTGTGCCTTCTTGAATTTATGTTGAAATTCAGTGCTGCAAAGATAATTTTGAAGAAATTTGTTTGTGTGTGTACGTTTCTAAAGGTTGATGGATTTATCTTATTAAATTAGATGTTATTTATATGAATATAATTATATTTTCTGAAAAGCTAATAAATTTTTTTTACAGTATTTGATAATTCCATTCATTTCAATTCTAAATTGAAATGTATGTTATCCCACGAAGCAACAAAATAGTTTTTTATTGTAATGTTCAGTTCTAAAGCAACTAATTCATATGTATTTAATCATTTTTTTAACTATAAGTAGTTAAAAAGTTCATTTTTCAAGGCATTATTTACATTAAAAAATTGTGTTTTATTCACTTTTATTCATTTGAAGTGATGAACAATTGTGTTTTACTTCTATGGCTAAACCAAATACATTCCATTTCTCTTTCAAACAAATCAATATGTATTCACAAACTCCTAAATAGTTTTTCCATCACATATAATGCTTATTAATCAGTTTTTGTAATCATTTAAATATTATATACTTTCATTTGATTTAAAATCCTTTTTTTTTAATCTCAAAATATAAAAGTTATTGCAATTTTTTTGATATTTTATATTTTGGAAATCTCTCTATGTGTATAGTTTTTATAATAATTCTACCACAGTTTATCTTTAAAAAATTTCTTGAGTTTTATACCAGTTTGAAGTTATCTTAATCTTAATATTTATAGCTTAAATAAAAAGAAATTAAGTTACATTTATTATTTGATTTTAGATGGGCAATATTTTTGGTATTGGGTTAAGCAGGCCACTTTTATTATTGAAATGGCAATTTTTTAAAAATTAATATTCAGTATGACCTTTATTTGTATGTGTTTTTTATATGCTTTAAATTAAGTATGGAGTTTTTAATGTTTGATTACTTTTAAAAAACAATTAGATATGGTCTAAAAAGAAAGAGAGTTTATTCTTCTAAATCTTTGGTTGGTTGAGAACTATTACTTTTATATCTCCATTCGAATTAATCAGACAATTTACCTCAATAAATTTCCAACATATTGAAGCTTTCAATTAAAATGCATTCACTAAACTATATTTTAAAATATTTTCTGAAATTCTTTTTCTTTATAACAGATTCTAGGCTCAATGTGAAAGGAAACAAACAATTTAATACATATTTTGTATTTAAATATGTACCTGTTATTAATGGATATTTAATTTCCACATTGTATTTTGCTATATATTGATAAACTGAGGATCATGAATCAAATTGAAGGTCATAAATAAAATTGCAGGATACTTTTGCCATGCAAAGTATTTTAAAATCATGTAGAAACTTTATGAATACATGTTTTATAAAATATAAATTCTTTTGAAGACACTTATTGTATATAATTTTCTTTGGAATAGTGAATGCAATGGGATACATATGTTATTCCATCTAACACCCAATCTCATCCATACCATGATAATACCAATTCTAAAAATAAATATAAAGGTAAATCCATTCTCTATATAAAAAAAATAATTGAATTTTTTACATTTTAATGTAAGAAAATTGATATTTTACTAATAAATTAACTTTTATAATATAAATCATTAAAGCATTATTTTCTGTTCTAAGAACTGCTAAGGAAGCTGCTTTGTGAATTTGTATCAAGTGAGTTCTGTACTTCTAAAATAATATTTGTTTCCTAATTTGAAAATCCTTTATGTCATGCCTGAACATCTCTATTTATGTTGATGGTCATTATTCTTAGTTCTCAGACACAATTGTACAAAATGTGCATGCACAAAGTCAACTGAGTCACTGTGAAGTCCATGCTGGGCACAAAGCTTATCATTTCATAAGTATCAGTAATACTCAAAGGTAAATGTGCAGTTCACAATTTGTGAATTCTGATACTCAGGTACACAACACATAAATAATAAAATTTTGTAGCATTTGCTGCAACAAATTTTGTTATTCATTCACTGCTGTTGATATTTTCCAGAAAACTAATTTATACTTTCTTTATACTATAAATTTTGCTGATGAGGTAATGAAATTTGTTTCTAGTTCATTATATATAAAGATTACTTTTATCAACAAAGGAATTTCATTTAATATTTTTTATATCAACATATTGTGAAATTTGTTTGTGATTTTATAAATAAGTGAAAGCTTAGGATGTGGAAGTATGCTGAAATTGAATAGCACAATAGCACCTTCAACTCCTCTAGAAACTAGCCTTGGATATATATGTATATATATCCAAGATAACCATTGATAAAACTATTACCCTAAAGAATTATTTCATCATTGAAATGCTTATTTCAATTTTGTACATTTCCATTATATAATCTTTTGGTAGTAATGAATAAAATAAAATAAATTTTAAAAACTAACCTCAACTTTAAAAAAAATATTTGAAATTTGTCATATGTTTTCCTTAGTAATGCCATGTGTTTTCGATGGTTTATTATTTTAATTTCTATAGAAAATGTTTTATGATATTTTTATATGTTGTAAAATAGTACAAACAGTACAAAACATTTTGACATTTGAAAACTATAAGATACGTTATTCTCTAAGCAATTTGATATAATTCATGTTTTTGTGATTCCTGTATACAAATTTTATATATATTCTATTTCAGAATTTTGAAGCAATGATAATTTGTTTATCTATTTGTTATTTCAGTTATTTTTAACATTTTTTCAAAAAAATATTTGTACATTGTAATTTATATTTTAAAAATGTATACAAAATAGTATAATAAATTGGTTTTACACTTTGTTCTTTTTAAATATTAAATATCATGTAAATATAAGCATGAATATATGTATGGTTAATAATTTATATATTTCAGGGGAAAAAACTACTTAATCATATAGCAGAATTTTATGTAATAGATTGTTTTGAAAATATAGAATGCTTTTGTCTTTTTTTAATTATTATTTGTATTGAATTTCTTATTTATAAATAAAAGTATTCAAAAATTCCCATTTCTTTAAATCAGGTTTAATGATTGAACTTTTGGTTTATTTTATTTGTTTAAGAAATTTTGAAACTTGTATCTTTGCTAATGCTAAATCTATTATGACTGGTTAGGTTACTATATTCCTAAGGCAGTGCATCTTTTAAATGTTGGTTCATTTCATGTTAACTTACAAACTGAAATTTCTGTACATGACTTTAAGTTGTTTTTAATAATGTTAGTTATTGTTATTGAAATTCTTTCTTTACAATGATTTTCTCTATTGAATATCAGTAATTTTAGATCTTAACGGTTCTTATTCTCTTTTGTACTACTGATATTTATAGGAGTTGACAGACATATATACTAAGTTTTTAACTTTTAAAAAACCAGTTTCATTTATTTTTATTGTTTTTTATTGCAATTTTTTTATTTCAAGTTATAACACGGTTCACTTGCAGTATCAAGATAGTGTAATATCTTATAGTACATGGTTTACTTAATAAAAGAATAATTTGCAATTGTATTGGCCAATAATTCCTGCCTAAATGTTCACTCAGTACTATTGTATAGATGATATAGGGGATTTAATTTTAAAAAATATATAATATTTCTATTAAATTTAATAGTAGAATGCATGCATATTTGTAAAAGAAAATGTTTGTTTGCAATATCCAGGCTATCATGGGGAATTGTAAATAATGGTTCAAATTTTAACCTGATATTGTTTTTATTTAATATTTTGCATCTCATTAATCCTTAAAAAACGCAATTATCAGATATAATCAAAATTGGTTATTCTAATGAAAATTTTTTTTAATGTTTTGAACAGTTTTTGCTCTAATGCTGTGAAAATTATAAACTATTTCATTGGCAAGCTTTTAAGAATAAAAATTTAAAATTTGCATATGCCATTTTAATATTGAAAAACAAA
>JAOUZG010000631.1:2057100-2068547 GCA_026289955.1 Argiope argentata | reverse complement strand
GGGGAACGCGCAACCCATTTAAAATTTCGCAGGTCGTTCGAACTAGGTTATAGACCAAAAGTGAACTTCAGTCCAAGGGATATCTGGCTTATAATGCATTCACCACAAATTCATAGTAAAAGAGTGAGCTATGGGAAAGAAAATGAATTTTAGAACAATAGAAATTAAATAAATAAACAACTAATAAGGGAGAAAGAACCACGTGGGTAGAGGAAGTAAGAGACAGTATCATAACCAAGCGTTATTTAACTCATAGAAAAAGAAAATATAACTAATGTGAAGGAAAATTAAATTTATGACCTTCAGAATTTCTTTTGAAAAAATTGACATCAAAGTAATTCAAGGTTGACTATCAGTCAAATGGCGTATTTCTTTGTCCCTTTCTTTTCTATTATTTCCTTCTAACTTTTAAAGTTATTTTGTTTTAATATTATTTTGAGGGAAACAATTCCAATTTAACGTATTTGTTTTCTTTTGTGAAATATTATTCATTTAAAGGAGAATATATAATAAATCTTCTAAAAATTAATTCAGACAGAGATAGTTTTAAGAAAAGTTAACATTTAAGTAAATTGTTAATGAAATTTTTAATATTCTCAGTGAAGAAAAGGATATGATATTTGTGTGTTTTGTTTATAGTAATTTTGTTTCGTTAGTATCTTTTTAGGTCTACTTTCACAAAGCTGTCGGTTGGTTGGGTTAGTATAGCCACATTTGGCTATACTGCGCCAAATATATGATAGACCAATCTGTCGGTTTGGCAAATAAGAGAGTTAAATCTTGAATCTATAGAGCGGTCATGCTAACACGCTACTAAGGATTATCTAAAAACATAATTTGGTTAAATATATAATCAATACTAAATATTGCCGGCTTTCTGGCACAGAGATAGCGCATCTTCTCCGTGTTCTGTGAATCCCGGGTTCGAGTCTCGGTTCGGGCATGGTTGTCTTTCTGTGTTCTCTCTGTGAGATGTGTGACTGTGCCCCCCTGTAAAAAGGGACAGTGCAAGCGTGTGGGTGTGTGTTTCATCCTCATATGAGCTAAAAGTCAGACTTCTGTCCTCGGGTGCTCAGGGGTCCATACCCTCAGAAACTAATGCACCCCTTTTTCCGTTGTAAAACGCAGGACACGACATCACCAATACTAAATATTAAAAAAATTAATATCCGACGTACAAAGCAAACACACACACACACTTTTTGCATTACCACTTATTTATGAAACGAGGAACTGTTGTTGTTTTGAGAGATATATACATAAAAATATGACACTTGCTGACTGAGCAGGAATAAAATGATGACTATACATATTAAATACATCACCTCTGACCAGTTTCCAGTAATCCATTCCGGACACGGATCTAGTCTACAGGAACGGACAGTTGGAGGTTCGGGCAATCCACCGTCTATGCATAACCCTTTTGGCACGTGGCGCGTGGCATTGTTCAACACTGTTACGCGGCACTCAACGGTCCTCAGCTACATGGGAAGCAGAAAAAAGGGTGTTTTAAAATTATTCATGCACATTGTAGTTTCCATTTTATAGTAAAAAAAAAAAAAACTCTCAATTACCTGCACTCCTTTTTCACCACACGAGTGGGAGCATTTCGACCATTCGCCGAAGATCCACTCATATTCTAAAACGACGGGGTCGGATTTGACCCGCTCTTCAGCAAAGTGCCGCATGTTGACCAGAAAGTGACGAACTTGGGGCAGGGTGGATTGGTTCGTCAGTTTCTGATGGTGATTCTCAGTAAGTGGAGCAGGTGTAGTGGAGATGAAAGTGGTTGAACCTGTAAGAAATCTTTTCAATTAAAACGATCTTGGTATTGACCCATCTTTATGTAATTTTTATCTGTTTTATTATTTAGTTGGAATTCCTCATGACCAAGTTAATCCCATGTTCAGCTAAATCGAATTTAAATTTAATGGTACTTTTTATTAGTATTTAACAAAAGGCAATAGGTAATTTTTAATTTAATCAGAGTGGTTTCAACTGAATCATGGGGAAGTTTTAATTGAATATAATTTTGAGATTCTTATTTGAATCAGTCGAGAAAAAAAAAGCTCTTGAGGAAAATAAAGTTGGTTAAAAATAAGATAAAGAAATTTTTTTAGAATTAGGTATATTTGAATTCTTAAAATCTGATACAGAAGTGCAAATTTTCCTCTCAAAATGCAATAGGGAGAATGGAATGGAATTCTATGGGAATTGAAAAACAAAACAAAACTAGATATTAGACAATACTAATCAAAATTAAAATCCTGTCAAATGAAATGTTCAGCCTGAAGATTTTTGGCTTTAGTCATTTAGTAGACATTTTATGTCGCTAGGGATTGTATTCTTATAACAAAATAGCAATTCTAAATCATGATATACTGTATCATACACTGCCAATTTTTTACTCTGAACATGACAGTTCCATTGTCTTGGAAAACAATATAACACACAACGTTTCAGATATTGTTGGACTGAATAAATTTCTTTCAATGCGTTCTTCATTTTAAGGTCAATATACCCCTACATAATAGAACAAAAGCGAAATAAATACTAAATGCATCAGAGCTAATAAAAAGCAAAAATGCCAGACAAAATTTATAACAGTGGGAAAGCTGAAAAAGTGCAAAATATTATTAAGGCATAACTCGGCAAAAATTAAACACGAAACTTTTATTTGCCGAAATCCGATATCTTAAGGCCAAATCTAAAAATATACTCAGGACTATTCTATGAAATAGATTCATGTAGCTATTGGAATGCAATAAATTAATGTCATAGTTGGAAATTTTACAAATTACCCTTTCTTTTTTTGCTATTGAAGTTTGAAAGTAGTTGTAAATATGGTAGGTTATCTAGTCCTTGGTTTAATAAAGATTCAATGCTAATGTACATTTCATAGAATTATTATTCAGATTACTTGTTTAAGTGTATGCTTTGTTTTTCGAAATAAAAAAGAATTTTATTTTGAATTCGCGAAATCAATCGGAATTCTAATAAAAAGTACTCATATTTCTGCAGCAAAATCTTATAATGCTTACACAGAATTTCGTACTCCACAATTTTTTTAAAACTTTTTTTTGGATTAAATGTGATGTCGTTGAGTAATTTTTGAACAAGAATTTTTTTTACACCATATTTTTTTATTTAACAGTTGAAGTTCTCTTCTCTTCATAAACATATTGAATCCGTACTCTAGCGAATAAGTCAATAAAACTTTAGAAATAGTTCTTTTTTTCCCCTGTTTTAAAATCTCCGTCTTTAACCTCTGCCTAAATTGTTTACAATTGTTTTCATTTTCACATTTTTGTGCGATCTTACAATATTATTCTTACACATGAATTTCCTTTGATTCACGCATTTAATGTGTTGATATAGAGCAGGGTTTCTCAAAAGGTGGGCCAAGACCTCTAGAGAAGTCGCGGGATGTGTCCAGGGGGGTCGCGAGATGTGGAAGAAGAGGTTTAAAGAAAATTAATTCATTGTTACTGTAGTTTTCATAAAAAAAAGATTACACACAAAGCTTTTAGTATACATACTAGTTGGTTTTTGTATTTTATTAGTTAATGAGATACATGAATTTGTTTGGAACTATACAATTTTTAAATGTCTGGAATGAGTTTTGTAACATACAAAACAATGTCATTTTCCAGAGTCAAACGATTTCTTGATTTTTTTAAAAAAATTATCATTATAGAGAATCCTTGTTCACAGTAGTTGTAATATGTAGAAAATGACATCAAAGTTTTAAATGCTGTTGTGGATAGTTCTGGGTATTCCTTTTTAATACACATCCAAAATCTGTCGATATAAGCTATGTTAAAAGTTACTTTTGCTGACTGATCATTTGAAATCTCTATCAGTTGATCATGATTACGGACGCTTAGCTCAGCTTTTGTTATGGCTTGCTCACTGGACGGATTGACTATCCACACAACTCCACTCATTTCCTTAACTGGAATGTAATCTGTGACCTGTTCAATCAAAGCTTCGAGATGAGATGGCACTAGTAAGGAGAGAGATGAAGTGTCAAGAGATATGGCGCCAATACCCGACGCATACTCTACAAATTCTCGAGTGCTTGTAAAATTTTCATAATCGCTGTCTAAACTTTAGACAGAGTTAAAACTTTGTGGGGTCGCCAAAATACTTTATCTAAAAAGGGTGTCGCAATGTCTAAAAGTTTGAGAACCCCTGGTATAGAAGATGGACCAATGGAAGGCCGAGAATTTATCAGAGATATACGAGTTTTGATTACCTAGAAAAATTCATATTCTATTTACTCAATGTGAGAAGTACAGTATACAGGGTGTCCTGAATATGAGTTCGCAAAGAGGAAAAATCATATCGGCTGTTCGTGTTTTAGGGGTCGTGCACAAATTAACAATGAAAGTTAGTAGTAGTTGAGTAAGTAGTAATTGAATAAATAAATAATAATTTTGTTATTTGTTGGTTCAAAAGTATTAAACATTTTGTATAACCATACCGAATATACGCTTCCTCTTTCACACATTCGTTGCATTAACCGGGAAATAAATCTCATAGAAGGATGCTGGGAATAGGGATTATTTACGTTGAAATTCCCGTGTAGTTTGTTAGCATTGTGATTGCATAAAATCTAAAACATTAGGATTTTAAAAAGTCTTTTATTGCTGCATTGTAACATAATGTTTAAACAGAGTTTTTCGTACGTAAGCTATGCTATTAATCAATAACAGAGCACAAATAACATAACATAATGTCACGTCTGTTGAGATTATGGGAACACCAATCAGAGGCTTTATTTGCATATGTTAACATTTCTAAGTTTGGTACTTACGAATTATTCGGTCTTCGCCAACGGTTTAGTAACTCATTGGCGACGATTTAAATTTGGCGATAAAGATAAACGGATTACACCATTGTCGGATTGCCATGATTGGCGGTTTAGAAACTCATTGGCAACGACTTCAAATTTGCGATAAAGTTGGACAGTATAATACGTAAGTACCCTAAGTTTTTTTTACTTCATTGACTGAACTATTTTTAAGTTATATTCTGTAATTTATAATATAAAATTTTAAAAATTTTTACAGTAAGTATAGATTTTAAAATTTGTATTTAAAACTAAAGATATAAAGCATATTTTATATGAAGCATTAATGCGTCACGTCATCTGCACTGAAGCTGTAAACATTTACATTTTAATTTGCGATTGATTACCTTTGTTTAACATATTTTTAACAGTTTTCATGATAAAATTCTGAAATTTTGTATATGTCCCTATTAGAGGATGAAATACATTTTACTCACTGAAAATTCTTTTGTACAGAATCCATATCAAAATTTAATTTTTTTTATTTTTTAAATTTAATTCTTCTGAAAATTTTATAACATTTTGCACTTTATTTTTACGCAAATTTATAATTCATAGCATATGTCTATGATAAATATTTAAGGAATAAAAGCCATGGTCAAGGTTTTTGAAACACCTTGCATATCTCCGATAGAGAAATATGTTACACATCTTTTGTGCCTGAAATATGCGGTTATTTCTCTTAAAAGGCTTAAAAAACGCTTGCGAATGATTTTACTTCTTTGCCTGTATTCCTTGTACATCACTCTCTTACACTCTCGTCATTGTGACGTACTATCGGCGTTATCTGGTGACTTTCTGCAATCTTCATGTGATTTTTGAAGATGTACGTAGTCATTTTACGGGTGATATTTGTATTTTAGAGTTCTATTTCTCTTTGACTCTGACTTATTCTTAATTTATCGACATGAGTGTAATATTTAAACCAAATAAAGGACAACGAAAATTGACAATTCCACAGAGAATTTACATGCGGTCAAATCTTACTTGTATCCGAGTAAAATCCGGCATCCGGTTGTCTCGTAGGTAGAGGTTTCACTTGAACAATCACGTCGCTCCGAAAAGCTCCGGCCAAGCATGTATAAGTCCCAGCATCTGCGAAGATGATCTTGTGAATACGAAGGGCTCCTTTGCCGGATACTGATACTCGGGGCCATCCGTTTGTCGTGGAAGGTGGAATGCGTAAGTGGCCCTTGAACCAGAGTACTTTACTCGTATTAGACGCCGGAGGAACGGGACAGTGGAACTTCGCATTCGAACCTTTGAAAAGAATTGCTTGTCCCGATGCTTTTAGAGTGACACGCCTAGGGACACATAAATGATAAATAACCTCAGCAGTATAGGCTGCACAATGGGGTGGTTAATGAGAAATATGGAAAATCATTCCAATCTACTTTTTAAAATGATAGTAAAAGATAAAGGGACGAAGTAAATATTGTGTAGAGCAGGGGTTCTCAAAAGATAGGTCGTGACCCCCCAAGGGGATTGCGGGATATGTCCAGGGGGTTCACGAGATGTGAAAGAAAAGTTTAAAAAAAGGTAATTTATTGCTGTAGTTTTCATTAAAAAAATAATACACACAAAGCTTTTAATACACATAGAAGCGGGGTTTTGTGCTCTATTAGTTAATGGGATATATGAGCTTGGTTGGAATTAACCAATTTTTTAATGTCTGGAATGAGCTCTGTAACACCCAAAACGTCATTTTCCATCGTCAAACGATTTCTTGATTTTTTTAAAAAAATATTATTATGGAGAATTCTTGTTCATAGTTGTAATGTGTAGAAAATGGCACCAAAGTTTTTAATTCTGCTGTGGACAGTTCTGGGTATTCCTTTCTTATACCTATTCAAAATTTGTCGATATAAGCTATGTTAAAAGTTACTTTAGCTGACTGATCACTTGAAATCTCTATCAGTTGATCATGATGAAGGGCACTTGGCTGAGCTTTTGTTACGGCTTGCTCACTGAACGGATTGACAATCCACAAAACCCCACTCATATCCTTAACTGGAATGTAATTTGTGAACTGTTCAATCAAAGTTTCGAGATAGGATGGTACTAGTAAGGAGAAAGATGAAGTGCCAAGGGATGTGGCGCCAATACTCGACACATACTCTAAGAACTCTTGAGTACTTGTAAAATTTTTACTATCTCTGTCTAAACTTTACGCAGAGTTAAAACTTTGAGGGGTCGCCAAAATACTTAGTGTAAAAAGGGGGCCGCAGTGTCTAAAAGTTTAAGAACTCCTGGCGTAGAGTATTGAGACATTATATTTGATTTACCACCTAAATTTCCAATGAATTAATATCGTTTAAAATATACAAGACCGATTTACATAGAGTAATTAAAATTTAGCTTAAAAACTGTAAAAAGTAAAATACAGAGAAACCAGCCAAAATTCATTTATGAATGTATAATAGGAAATACAGCTCGAATTACCTGGATGACAACTCAAGATGAAGACACTAATAATGGGAAAGATACTCTTTATTTGGTAATACTTTGCATTTGAGAAGTACGTGCGTGGTTTCAGTTTCGCAATAATTTCAATTCACTTTTTTAGATTAACTATGATTACACTAAAGAAAGAGAATGTTATGCGCACACATAAACGCAATGAAATGGGCACAACATAACGCCATCCTGTGCTCCCTTGTGCCTATAACGCTAAGTTATCTAACTAGCTGGATGAGCACAAGATGGGAGAAAGAGAGGGAAAGGAAAAGGAAAATGTGTTAAAGGAAAAAAAGAGAGACAATACAGCATTCAGAGATTTCCAGAGAGAATGCCATCGGTGTCAAATCTTACACGAATCTGTTCATTTTTTTTCTGAAGTTATAACTGGATAGAGGGGACAGGAATACTAAAACAAATGGTGATTATAGGGTGAACTTACAGGGGAATTAGATTATCAACTGAAAAGGAGGGGGGTGACAAATTAAATTGCGAATATACATACGTTCACAATTGAATTTGTCAATCCCCCCCCTTTTCAGTTGGTAATCTAATTCCTCTGTAAGTTCAACCCATAATCTCCATTTGTTTCAGTATTCTGTAAGGAAATGTTTAGGTAAACTGCTTTGAAAATATTCGGAATTTCATGAACTGATCCCTCGCCTCAGCATTTGTAATATGATCTCTATGTACAGTTGAAATTTTTAGTATCTAATGTTGAAATCCAACTACACCTCTGATCAGCCGTTTTCCCGTGCTCCGACCATACTTTTCGGTAAGATTTAAACCTAATTCTATGTTTCCTACATTCCAGAGCATTTTGTGTCTTAAATTTGTAACGTGTTTTAGAACACCTGAAAAAGGAATAATCTATCCTAATAGAAAGAAAATGTCAAGGTTTTCTATCTAGGCATAGAAAATCGGTAAATATCAAATTAAATATGTTAAATACAAAATTCATGAATAATGGTAAATATTGAGGATAAATTACTAATTTATCAAATATATATATGTATCAAATATATGTTATATTACAAATGTATGAGCATTTATTCATATCTATTATATATTATATCTGGTTGGAATTAGATTGGAAGGAAGGTCCAGAGAGATGAATAGTATAAGTATTTGCCTTATGAATTCAATCATGTTCTTGATATTCAGGAACGATACATTTTTAATAAACAAAAAGGCTTTGTGTGTATTAATGCGTGTGCGTTATCAATTAGAATTGTTTTAACATCATTGATTATTTCGGAAAATTAAACACTTGTATTCGTAACTAATTGAGGCTATATTCCAGCATTGATTTTACTTTTCAACGCAAGAATAAGGATAATGATAGTTTATTAAATAAGAGTATGTTACGAAAAATAATTCTCAAACAAGAACGATGCGAAGATGCAGACTTTATTGTCTATGAAAAAGCGTATGAAATATTCGCAACATAAGCTACAAATTCGCAGCGAATTAACTCTATTTAATCCTCTAATCTCGGTTAACAGCAAAGCTATAGAATTCTCTCCACAGAGAAAAGACGCTCTTCAAGCTCAGTCAACTAACTAGCTTCATCTCCGAACTCAATTGATTTCCCTCCTTAAGCCATGCCTTTTAAATAACGTCTCACTGAAGTGGGAGGGACAAACTCAGAAACGATGCGCTCTTTCTAGGCAAGTCAGGAACTTCATCGAATATTCTCTAAGAACAAGTCTTTATTTCTTAGATTCTACTACATATTTTAGAGTGTAGTAAAACACGTAAGTGACCTCATTACGCCAACACACCTACATCGCTAAATTAGTCAAATATGGTGATCTTCTGCTCTAAATCCCCTTAGAATGGTCTTTTCTCGCTGATGCGCGATTCAATTACAACCAATTTTATACAATTAAACTATCTACAAATATTTCCAATAGTTACACACAAATTCATAAATATTTGCATCTAATTTACATAAAATCCATAATATATTGTTTTATTTTCTGCCTCGGGCTTTTACAGACATGACTGAGTTCTGAAAATATAATTAATTAACGCTAAGTCAAATTCTACTCAATTTTAGTTATTTTAATTAGACATTTTACCTGATAGATATTTAATAAGACATTTCATCATTAGCATTTTAATTAGATATTTTACCTGTTGGGATGTTTCTGTACAAAAACTGGCTCTCCTGGTTGTAATGTGGCTATTTCTGTTTCATCATCTATCGTCGGCTTCTGAGTTGTCGTCGTGGTGGTGGTGGTTGTAGTCTTCAGAGGAGCTGGACATGGCTTAAGATTGCATTTCTTGATTGCCTTCGGCCTCGTCTTAAGGCACTTGGAGGGAGGTAATTGGATGGCTTGGCTGAGGGGCGCCAAAATCTTTTCGCAATGGAGTTTCCGAGTCTGAAAACCTCCGCCACAAGAACGGGAGCACTGCAAGTACAAATTATTTTTGCATTTTTTTTCAATAAAATTTTTATCACAGTTTTTATTTTTAATTTTTAAGGAATTTATTCATTATTTTTAAGACATTCATTCATTATAAATAAAAATGTTTAATAAAGGGATATGAAAAAATTACATAGTTTTATATCCGGTATCCTGGGATAGGGGTATCGCGGCTACATCATGATCTGGGCATACTAAGTTCGAGTTCCGGCGCGGGCATGGTTGTTCTTCTGTGTTCTATTTGTAAAGTGTATGAATGTGCCCCCATGTAAAAAGAGGCTGTGCAAGTGAATATGATAAGTGAGCGGCAAATTCATATTATTGGTCCTAGTTAGGGCTACTACAAAATAAGAGGCGCTGATTAGGCTTAAATTGCTGACTGCCTCATCGAGCTTGTCCGTGGCAAGTGCCATAAGAAACAACAACAACAGCAACACATAGCTTTATAGAATCAGATCAGTGGCATAACAAAGTGGATGAGGGTTCAGGGAAACATGAGCTGGAACAAATAAGCAGAAGGTGAGCCACACTTGAATTCGAATGAGAGAAATATATTTTATCTACTTCAATCCAACAAAATAATTTCTTTATGATTATTTATTATCTAGAGAGGAGTATACTTCTTATCAAACATCAAATCATTCAACGCAATTCAGTTAAAGAAGGGCAAATAAAATCTAATCTGTTGAAAAAGCAACACAAAACTTTGTTCTTTTGAGTGATAAAAGTTTTGAACACTCACATTTAAAGTCTTTCATAAAAGATGTCTGATAATTTATAGATTAACAAACAAACAACAAACAATATATCATAAATTTGCACTTATCCTATAAAAATTTCAGAATCCTACCTTGCTCCAAGCCTCTGTCTTCCAAGATGGTTCACAATCGAAAACATTGCAGGTATCCACTGCTTTCTGTGGAGGACCAGGACAATGGTCAGTGTTCACTTCCACATCCTCACTTACTAAAATGCATTTCACTGCACGCGTTTTGATCCCTCCGCCGCATTCTTTGGAACAATTGCCAAAGTCAGTGATATTCCATTTATAACTGTAATAGAACATCTCAATTTAATGTCTTATAGATAATGCCAGATTTGCTCAGTTCTTAAGCAATATAGAATATCACTTATATCAAAATGTATGTCTAAAACAAACCACATAACATACGAGATTTTAATTTTAACAGCGGAAACCAATAGGGAATATGTTATTTTGTGACTACGTACAGCAATAACAAGCCATATAAAGCAGTTTGATATCAGACACTGTTAACCTATACGAATTTTTATATTTACAAATTATTTGGCGAATTTGATGTAAAAAATATTACGTACAACTGTAAAAAAGACATGAAACGGAAATATTATATTCGCAGTTATAAAGATTTTCTGAAAAATATTGTAAGTGTAATATACCCTATCAAGCTAAAAGAATCCAGAGATCCAGTGGTTTTCACTTAGAGCGTACTGAGGCTCATTTTAATACGATGTTGCTCCTCATTTTGCATCGATGACTGCTTACACACGTCTGAGAAGACTTTCCATCAGTTTTTGATAGATGGCTATAGGAATTTACTTCCAGGCGTCCACCAGAGCTGATGTGAGTACTTCCTTTGAGAATTGTTGATTAGGCTAGGCTACATGATCTGCGCTCTAATTCGTCCCAAAAGTGTTCTATGGTATTTAGATCGGGGCTCTGA
>JAOUZG010000631.1:2022691-2033924 GCA_026289955.1 Argiope argentata | reverse complement strand
TTATATATATATATATATATATATATAATGAACAGAAAATCCCATATTCATAGAAGTTCAAATCAAATATTCAAAGGAGACAAAAGGCACTGCACTGCTAAAGAAACATCTGTAAATTACTTAAAAAAATCAATTACCTGAATCAGTCAAAAAGTTAGTTGCATTCTTTAAGAATATAAAACAGAAGTGAAATATCACAGTAACTACATTGTATATCTCCATTTATAAAGCTCATTGCAAAATCTAATTTTAATGTTATTACCTCCCTTATTTAAATATTTGTTGAGACATAGCACAGGTTTATCTATGTCATCTCGAAAGAAAACACCTGATGAACTGCATCTTTCACCACACCATCAGAGTGAAATAGTCAATTTGAAAGTTCTTTTCTCTCTGAGCCAAATACATAAAAGTCGCAAGGGGAAAGGTCTGGGCTTTAAAGCGAATTATTCCACTCTTCCCTTTTAAAAATGTTCGGAAAATCGCACATTTCTAAGTTGCATGCTATTTTGCTAGGACGTGATGACTTTCGACAATTTTTTAGGTTATCGAATTTTAAAGGATTTTCACAACCATTGTATTGTTTCATAATAAGAGATTCATTCATAGTTGCAACCTTCAAAATAAACTCTGCATTCACTAAACATTTTCTGCCGAGATCATGAGCATAAACTTACCTCTAGATGGAACAGTTCGACAGTTTGTTCGAATTGGGAATATCAATGTTTTCTTAAGGGAGAAACATGTTTCGTTCAGAGAATTGGGAATCCAAATCTCCTTTCCGGTCACAATTTTTACTAAAAATCATTTTCTATCTTTTGATGATATTGTAGAAATGCAGACGTAATTTCAAAACGTTCCTCTTTTAACAAACGAGGCAATTACGGAGAAAACATTTTATGATATTTCGGCTGCTAGCCAATCCTTTGAGATTTCGTCCATTATCATGCATGTGTTTACATGAATGCGTTTATTCATAATAATAATGCAAAACTGGTAAAAGCGGATAAAAAAATGTGTGCGATTAAAGGATGTTGAGGAATATTGGTATTTATGGTTTGTTCATTGGTTGCTCGAATTGGAGCTTCAATTATTCGTTGCATTCAATTATTCAAAAAAAAAAACCTAACGAAAACAGCATCATGTTCTCATATGATAATAAATAAATAAAATGTCCTGAGGTGTTTATTTCCCCTCATCAAAATATGTTAATTTTAAGATTTCATTGGAAAATATGTACTAATGATTGTCCATATAAATGCACATTCATTTTTCTTAGTAGTAGAGATAAATACATTATCACAACTGTGCAAAAGCTCAAAATTTTGTTGCACGAGGGCAAATCAAAAAGTCTTTTATTCACCAAAAACAGGTACATACAGATATTTACAAATATACGTAGTGTATTACGTACCTTACATTATTTCTCCACATAGTCACCCCACCGGTTCAGACATTTGTGACATCGCAGCACTAAATTAGAGATCCCCTTATAGTAGAATTCTTCCGGCTGCCTGTGGAAACATCGTCGGACCGCGTTCTTGGCTTCTTCGTCACATGCATCTGTCCTGCCAGAAACTTCTTCAGTGGACCGAAAAGGTGAAAAACACTAGGGGCAAGGTCTGGACTGTAAGGTGGGCGTTCCAGATTCTTACAGTGACCTCTCATTCTCATGCAAGTCTTCACGACCTTTTTGAAACTCACGCCACCACCATTGAACACTTCTCAAAGAGAGACACTTTTCCCCGTACGTGGGGTGCATTTCCCTGTGAATTGCTATGGGCATTTGTCCCTTGCTCCATAGAAAACGAATAACACTTCGCTGCGCATTAGCTGTGGACGTCTGAAGAGCAACCGCTATCTTAAATGACTGATAGCAGCGCCGCTCATCGGAGCAAAGGGCAGATACGGCTAGTACAGTTCAAGGAATGTTCACTGATGGGAATGTATATGTCCACCTCGTATTTTGGCTTTAAAAAAATAGGAGCAAAGACTTTTTGATTTGCCCTCGTATGATTGCCAAGTCAAGCTTCTGCGTGATAATCTAGTTTGATGCTCCGAGGTCGAAAATTCGGATAGAAAATACCTCAAATCCTAATAATAATGAATCCTTGACTCCTGTATTGTACGGAATGCGCTAAATCAAAGGTACTTAAAACACTATAACGAATTGATATTTACAAGAAAAAAAGGGAAATTTTCGATAGTAAATCGGAGTATATTCGGAGCGAATTGCAAAATAATATTCGGAGCAAAAGGCAGATACGTCTGGTGCAGTTCAAGGAACGTTCGCTGCTAAGAATGTATGTGTTCGTTTTGTATTCACAGCCGTATTTTGGCCTAAAAAATTGGCGCAAAGACTTTTTGGTTTACCCTCGTATAAATAAAAAAAAACTCGATTAGGAAATTCCCATTTTTACAAAAATGACAAATGCTTGATTAAAAGATAGGAAAATTGTGCCGAATGGTTGCATTGGAGTCTACTCACCGGGGACCAGGGCCCTTGAAACCACCTGGGACACTCTTCCACAGAACAGGATCTCTCCGTGAGGGGTTTGTGGCGGGGACAGAACTCGGACTTGACGTCTATCCGGGACCCGTTAGGTCCACCCTGAACGCAGAAAACGGGACGAGACTGAACCCCTACACCGCATGTTACCGAGCAAGGACCCCACTTGCCGGTGGCCCAGCTGCGGAAGAGAAGAAAGAAGATTCAAATAGTAGTAGCCACCTTTGGCGTACACCTTTTTCGTTAAGAGGATTGACATTTTAGACTATCAAACGATTAATGTGAAGTTCCTTTCTTTTACAATTTTCCCTTTTTAACATGTCAGAACATAATATTGTTTTGGGAATGAGGTTTTCTGACAGCAACAAAAATCCGTTGACGAAAAAAAAAACTATTATCTGTACGAGCATCTCAAGAAATCAGCTTTTAACAACGCGTTGCCATCCCATTTACAAAAGCTCTAATTTTTTTAAAAAAATAAGTTAATGACTACAGCAAATAAAACCTAGAAAGATGTCATTTTGAGAGCGTGATTATATGAACTCAAATAAATAGGAAATGTTATATTTTTTGTAAATAATCAAAGCCAGACAAAGTTTTTTGGATCGTTTGCCATTCTAAAGTGACTCATTCGACGAAACAATTGAAATGAATAAGAATATAATTTAACTTGCACGAGGACGTGGTGCTTCGCCGTTCAAGAAATGATGTTCTGACATGATACATTGAAATATTCATAGCAGATTTCCTTTTAATCTTTATTTTTTTGCACTTTCACAATGTTATATGTAAATTTCATAAATCAAATATATAAAAAAGTCAATTTTATCAAATAAAAAGTCAGTTTTATGTAATATCTCTGAAGAAAGTGTGTGGCCTTTTTTTTCTTTGTTGACATACAGCTATTATATAAATTACGCTTTGTTTATATAAGATATTTATTTCTGTAAATTTATAATTATTAAGTGCTTATTAAATAATCGAAAAATCGTTTAATAATCAAAACTAAAATAGTAGATTTTAATAATCAAAATTAGAATATGCAAAACAATCCATTGTAATATTTTAAGAAATAAAATTTTATATCAATTAAAAAGTTCAAATACTATGAAATTACACTGAGAACTGTATTGAACGAATGGATGTTTAATTTTTGAAAAAATCTTGTTGAAACATTTATTCATTTGTAAATATATCGCATTCCACAAAAACAATTACCAGTCTTCGATGATGAAGAAGCGTCTGCTTTACAACGGAAAGGGGATGCAATAGTTTTTGAGGGTAAATACCCATGAGCAACCAAGGGCAGAAGTAGCTCATAGGAATATGACACTCACACATTCGCTTGCCCAACCCTTTATTAGAGGGAGGGGGCAATTGTATATTCGCTTGCCCAACCCTTTTTTAGAGGGAGGGGGCTTCCTATATTGCTCTTTCACGTAACTCGCAAATAGAGCACAGGAGTGGGGAAATAATCATGCCCGAATCAAGACGCGAACCCGGGACTCCCAGATCAAGGGGAAGGCAATATAGGAAGGGCTACCCCTAGGCCAGGACGCCAACTGGAAATCTTCTCTCCTTCCAAATGAAAACTCCTATATTATATATATCATCACTTGTACAAAAAAATCGCGTTTCACTTAATCCATTAGCACATTTTTTATACTCTTGTTCTCATAATCATACAAGTTACAGTTTAAAAAATTTTATTTCTTAAAATATTATAATGGATTGTTTTTGTATATTTTAGTTTTGATTATGGGCCGGGATAGCCTGGTTGGTAGAGCGTTGAAGTCGTACTCCTTAGGTTACAGGTTCGAAGCTCACCGACCAAAAGATTCCCCGAGTGTGTGGCGGCTGGAGTTCGTTAAATCTGTTCGTGGTCGCAAAATCCCCCATATCGAGAGTAATTCCACTGGGGGTACTGGGTCAGAGGTGATCGTTCTCTGATCCAGGTCTAAATTACGATCTGAGATGAATGAATTTGCATGAATGAAGTCCGCCCCCCCCTAAAAAAGGTTGTGACGTGTGAGTAGCTAAGTCATACTCTTGTTCCTAGATGTAAAACTTGCTACTTGTAAAACAAAGAGACGCATTACTTAGCCTTAAATCACCTGCTGATCGTATCCGCGGGGGCTTGTCCAAGGCAAGTGCCCTTCGACACAACAATTTTGATTATTAAAATCTACTATTTTAGTTTTGATTATTAAACTAGTTTTTGAATATTTAAAAAATATATTTAATAATTATAAATTATAGAAATAAATATCTTATATAAACAAAGTGTACTTTATATAATAGCTGTGTGTCAACATAGAAAACAAAGACCACAAACTTTCTTCAGAAATATTACATAAAACTGACTTATTTGACTTATTTAATAAAATTGACTTATTTATATATTTGACTTATGAAGTTAGTTATAAAATTGCAAAAAAAAAAAGATTTTTGAAGAAAAAAATCTATTCAAAAATATTTCTGTTCTAAATTTATATTCTATAATTTACTTTTACTATTCTAAAATCCACTCAAAAATTTTATTTTAAAAGTTCTAAAAAATTTTTTTTCTAAGAAAATTTTAGATTTATTATTAACATAAAAAATAAATTATAAATCAAATTTAATACGGCATATAGTGAAATAAATATGAGATTGCTCTATTTATGAATTACAATCCAGGAATTAATGCAAACTAAGACAATGATTTATCAATTTCTAAAAAGCCTTATTTAATAGGGAAAATTCCGTTTGTGATATTAACTAAAATCTAATTGCTCTTAAATATTTTGTGATTGATTGAAAATCCAAAAGAATTCGGGTTTTTCACTTTAAAAAAAGCTTTTATTAACCTTATAGGCTGATAGAACAATAATCTGTATAGGATAATTTTCTTTAAGTCTGTGTTCTGTAATTTTGTTATTATCATCTATTAGTGTCACAAAATTTTCGTAAGCTTTAACAAAAGAATGAACCATTCATTGATTTTAACTACACTGACGGAATTCCCTTCCAAGATAACTTTCCGTAACTATAGATTTTAAAGTTTTTTCTTTCAGTTTAACTAATATATTACTAAAAAATGTCAAATCTAAATCTAAAGGGATAAAAGAAAAATAAATTGAAATTTTCTATCTCAAATTTTTTGTTATCCTGTGAGAACGGTATTATATTTAAGGCGTTGCTTGTGTAAATTAATTTAAGTCATTAAACAATTTAAACTGGTTTGAAGAACGCATCAGAATATCAGAAGTATCCGAATGTGCAAGGGGCGATAATTCGAGAATCGGGTACATGGCGACATTTGTTTCAAGTTGTAACTTTTTGTTGCTGATAAATCACCAAATGTGACAATTATTTTTTAATAACCCCAAAAGCGGAAAATTGATACCCCAAAAGCGACAAATCAATTTTCTACTGGTTCATTTTGTTGCTTGTAAAACCTTAAATCAATACAACATCTTGTTCTCACAAAGTAGAAACATTTTAAAAACAGGGGAAAAAAACACGTAACAACGTTGTTATCGATTTAAACTTTTGATTTACAAATTTAATTTCTGTTTAAAAAAGACTTTTAGGCGATAAAATTCTTTGCGCTATTTTTAATAATGCTATAAGCAAAAAGTTGATGCCTCAAAAGCGATAAATCACCAATTTGTTGCATACGTATTTTGAGGCTTCAAAAACTTTAAACCAAAACAACTTCATGTTCTCACATGATAATAAGAAAAGAAATTTAAAGAGTTTATTTAAATGGCAGTAAATTCATTATAAAATATTTAAATAATTGACATTTAAATAAGTGACATTGACATACATTTAAATAATAACAAAGAGAAATTCTTTAAAATACTCACACTACAGGACAGGGGTGTCTATTGCAATGTTTTGCTTTAGTTCGGGGACGGATGGACAGGTTGCAGAGTCTCGGATCAACTTCTTCATTCGTTTCTTTATTGCGGCACGTTGATTCCGACAGTTGAATACCTGAAATCAAACAGAATTTTTTAGAACGTTTTGATTGCTCATTTTACTGTCTCATTTAGAAGTGATTCGAAGAGAAAATTCTCTTATTGTTAATAAACGTTGGCGATATCCCTACGAAGAAGAAATTAGATTTAGACTAATTTTTGTCTATGTTTTATAGAAGAAGAACGCTATATCATGCATTCAAGAGATGCATCAAAATGCAGCAGCACTATTAAGCGTTTCCAGGTTATTGCCGTGATATGAAGGCGTATGTATGATAAATTTCTTGATGAATAGATGATTAGGTAAAAAAAGAAGCCTTTAATTCTCCTACACTTTTACTGGATGTCATGTCAATGTATTTTTGTGTTGTAGAAATCAATTTAATGCAGTTACTTCCAACCTAAAAAGCAATTCAACAAGTTTGTTATTGGTGCTTCCAATGGCCCTTGCTATGGGCAAGTTCACTGATGCATCAACAAATTTAAACTGAATGAGTGTCTCTTGTTTTAAATAACGCCAGTTAGGGCCAAGAATACGTCTAAGCGACTCACGCATAACATTCGCTTGCACAGTACCCTTTTACAGGTGAGCACATTCATACATCCCACAAATAGAACAGAAGAAGAACAACTATGCACAAACTGGGACTCGAGCCGTTCCTTTTTCAGCTGCACAATGCCACTCCATATACAGCACATGTTGCTATGAACTGTCTGCAAGCTTGTCAAACACTTCCTTGGCCTGACAGATCACTAGATCTTTCTCCCATCGAGCGTGTCTGGGATATGATGGGAAAGCGATTGTATCTGCCATGGAATGCTGATGACCTCTTTCGACAATTGGAGCGAATTTGGCAGGAAATACCACAGAAAACCATCCGGAAGCTTTATCGGTCTATGCCACGCTGTGTAGCAGCTTTTATCCAGGCATAAGGTGGGTCAACACCTTATTGAACTTGAAACTGTAACTCTGAAATAAATTATTCAGTTGTTCTGAGATTTTAATCATTTACTATTCTATACATTGTCTTCCTATCCACCAATTTTTGTCTCTATCGGATAACTATTTCTTGGTGCGTCGATTTTTTTACTATACAGTGTACCTGCATTGAGAAGAAAGGAATATTGAAGTTATCACTAAGTTTAACCCTTCTTTGCATGATGATGGAAATTTCCATCATAATATTTAGTCAACAAAAAAGGAACTCAAAACCCTTGTACTGTTAATTTGTTGTTGCTGGCAACTTTTTAAGCGACTATTGCGTACAAAAAAAACGCAGTTGTCAAAAAATAGCAAACGTCACTGTCAATTACCAGGCCTACAACTTATTCCGCTGTTTGTTGTGACTGGAAGAAATGAGCGAGATTTTAAATTGTTTTATGGAAATTAATTTATTATTAATAATTATTTATTAATTAAATTATTATACAGAATAAAGAAGATTTAGAAAAGAATATTTTTTTTAATTTATTTAGTAGTGAGCTAAATATGTGACAATGAATGATGATGTAAATTTCCATCATATTGTTTTTTACATAATACATATTTTTATTTACACCAAGATTTTTTTTAAATATTTTTCCTTTAATCTAGAGCATTAATTACATCACGCTGATTTTTTTTAAAAAAAAGAAAAAATCATGCAAAGAAGGATTAACACTTATGAAAGTCAATGAATTTGCAACTTTTCAGACAAAAGTAAAGATATTTACTGTATGGTTAATTCAAACTTGCACATTGTGAAACAGAAGTGCACATGTGTATGCTGTGTAGGAGCATGGTTTCATATTAATATATCCTTCTTGGTCCATCGACTTTTTTGTTATAGAGTATACATATTCTGCCCAAAATAGCTTCATGCTACTCTATATTTATTTCATTTATTATGAAGGAGCACTGATGACTATGATTCATCTGCTTCGTTCCTGCTTCCATAGTGAATATCTTTCTAGAATGTATCATGAACTGTAAGACCATTCCCACATGTATTCGTCAACTCAACAGTGCCAATTCCAGATGGTCCAGAAATTCTGAAAAATCGTGTTTCCCTCCTTATACCTTACCAAACTGTTTGCTTTTAATGTCTACTAGCCGCCTCTGGCGACCAGTTGGTTCGCCAGTATTAATGCTCGCTAAAATTTTCATATAATATTTTATGTAGCTGTGTCTCATAACAGGTTTTTCACCAAAATATATTTAAACCAAACAAATTTTGATAATCAAATAATTCATTTATAGTACTATTTAGTATAATTTTCTTCAGATGTTCTGTTCATTGTACTACTCATCTTTCTGTTTCTATCGGAGCAATGATTGTCCCGGAATTGATATTTTACTTAAATGGTGGAGAGAAAGTTCTAAAATTCTACGTTTTTATAGAATAATGAGATTCAAATTTTCATAAATGTAAACACACTAAACAAATAAAGATACAATTGGTTTTCAAGAGATGCGAAAGTTTAAAAACAGCTTGGAAAATGCCGCTCACAGAGGAAATAATGGTGACATACACACACACCCTTCTTTTCATTCTTTTTTTTCTTCCCTGCCCAGACTTTATTTTGAGCAGACATAGATTAAATATTCGTACCGACTAATAATAAAAGCAACTATTTTCTTTCTTTTTTAAACATCCCGTTATCTATGAATGAAAACCAACTGACTTCGCGCATTTCTTTCTAAACAAAGCATAATTTATTACTTCCTGCTATCTAACTCAGTTGGCGTGGGGGTAGGAAATGAAGATTTTTGGCGAGAAAGTAAGAAAAGCGTCGTTATAACTATTTTCCACGCAGTTTTTTTCATTTTTTCTCTCCATAAGAACCATCCTCGTGTCTTAACGAAAATATTAAAACAAAAATTAGCCGAATCGGTCGAGCCGTTCTCTAATTTTGCGCTTAGCAACGCATTTCGAGCTGCATTTTTATTAATATAGAAGATGATTACATGACCTTGTAGTGGTCAGATTTGTGTAGTTTGGGCATGTCATGAATGGCAGATTTAACAGTTTCACTGGCATGTTTATCAATAAGTTACAATTCGAACCCTTCCTGAAAGTGACAAGATTCTGTATTTTTTTTTTAAAATCAACAGTAGCATTTATTTGACGAAATTCTGTGTTAGCATTGCAAATAAAATATATAAAATTGCCTTGTATAACTAAATTTATAAGAGAGTATGAGTAGGAATGAGTGTGCATATTCGTAGAAATATCTTAAAGTGAAACATGTTCATAAATTTAAATAAAGTCTGAATGATTTTAAAATTCATTATCTATTTAGAATTTTCCTTATATCAAATTGTCTTTCTGCAAAGAATTGCTTATAAGCAGTTCGGATGCGTTCCAAAAGATTATTGGATGCGTTGCGATTGTTCAAATAATATACAACAACAATAATACAGGGACTTATATTTAAATTTGTTTTTATTATGTCTAGACAGTACTCTCCTTCGGGAAAGCCATTGCCAGCACATGCAGACACATTATATAGAATTAACCTTATAATACAGGACTGTACATTCAATAAATTTTTATAAAAACGATCTAAAATATTAAAACTGTATCAACAGAGGATCAAGAAACGTAATGCTTAAGGTGACCAGACGAGCGAGGATAGTCTAGAATTTTAACTAATTTTTCTGGATTAAAAAGCTTGTATTATTATTGTTCAAATTTTAGTTAAGGAATAAGGATGCTAAACTAGATTAGATTTTAAAAATTATTAAAGACGGTGTTAAATTATTCAATATAGATAGAATATGATCATCTCAATTTTATTCAAAGGAGGAAAATGAAATTGACTTTTTGAATCCAGTAGTAAATTGATCATATTAAAAATGTAATAGCTAAACTTCTTAATTAACTTAACATTGGTTGGACTTCCGAAAAATTCAATATGAATATTCTGATCCACCTCACGATGACCCACCTACCCAAAAGGGTGTAAGACCTTGAAGGTCGCCGGATAATATTCTGCTCGCAATAACTTCGTTTTCTTAAAATGTTGATGCACATAAGAGGCCTCCGTTTAACTTATTGCTATTAAAATTGATATACGCTTGTGCATTATTTAATATTTGAGAGTACCCTGAAAATATACTCTCTTACCTGAACTCTACCCTGAATCTCAAAAGATCTTATACACAATGGGTATTCAATCAATCATACTTGATGGAAATAAGAGGAACTTTCGCTGTGATATCCAAGCATGCCGACTTCCTGATACAGAGATGGCGTGTCTTCCCTGTAATCTGTGAGTCCTGGTTTCGAGTCCGGGTTCGGTATTGGTTGTTATTTATCTGTTCTATCTGTGAACCGGCTTTCTGTCATAGAGGTCTTTTACATCTTTCCCTTACTTTGGGAGTCCAGAGTTCGAGTCCTGGTTCGAGCATGGTTGTTCTTCAGCTGTTCTATCTGTGAGCTGTGTGACTGTGCCCACCTGTAAAAAGGGGCTGTGCAAGCGAATGTGATGAATGTGTAGCTAAATCGTACTCTTTACGCTAGTTGGCACTTCTTGAAAAAAGAGACGCTTATCTTTAGCTTAAAATCTGCTGATGCATCAGCGGGGCTTGTTCATGGCAAGTGCCAAAAGTGAAACAATAACTATCTGTCATATGTTTGAATGTGCCTACCTTTAAAAAGAGGCTGTGCAAGTGAATGTGATGTGTGTGTAGCTGAAGTCTTACTTCCAACCTTCGTTGGCGCTACTTGAAAAAAGAGACACATATCTCCGGCTTAAAATCTGCTGATGTATC
>JAOUZG010000631.1:1950568-1967080 GCA_026289955.1 Argiope argentata | reverse complement strand
TATATATATATATATATATCATTTTTCATTTTTCATTTTTTTTCCTTTTATAAGTCTAATTGATAATTAAATTATGCTATTTCCATCGTGAAACAATTTTTTTCTCAAAGCTTTATTAATTCATACAATAAAGGGTTAGGGAAGAGTCTATCTCAATCTATCTGGATGTGAACCCAATTCAAAAATCCTAGATTAAATCTGATATAAAATTTTAATAATAGGTTCAATAAAAATCATCAATTAACAGTCCATTGTGCTGAATGTTCATGTTATGATTGCAATAACAAAAAAGCAACAAGCTCAAACAATATATTTTCATAAATGACCCTCAATTAAAACATTATATTTATATAAAATTTTAAATCAAATTTGTTAAGGAATAGATAGTAAATTTGTTGTCCATGTGCACGTAAATATATACAGGGGATTAAAACGACAATTTACCAATGCCAGGCAATCAGTAAATAAGTGCCAAAGAATAATATTTTAAAAGCTGATGGTACATCTCTTTTTCTCCAATGATTATAAATGAAATATTTAAATACAATTTAGATAAAATCATAATAACGATATTGATTAAGATAAATAGACGATTTTTTCCCTCCAATATAAATAAAAACTCAGACGATAAATTCGGTCTTTCTATTTCAAATGTTATTGTTTGCAATTAATTGGGAAAAAAATATTTGTAAATGATAATTAATCTCTTCAAATAAGTTTAAAATGCGTATTTTAACTTTTAACTCTTGCCAACTAAAATAAAACTTTTGGGACTTTACTTTCTAGAAACTTTGAATATTTTATATAATATAAACTTTGTTACAAGCTTAGATTTGTATATTATTTTTTATAATATTTGTACTTCGATTATATTTATTTTGCAATAAATACTGAATTATTCAACAGTAATAAAAGCATGGGCTATTTCTGTTTCAATACGTACTATTTAATTTTTATATTATCGTATATTACCTATATAGAAGATATTATCATAGTAAAAATAATTAAAACCGGAAATTTTGATTAAATTCTCCGTTTCGAATATCTGCAAGCTCTAAAAACATATTTTTGACATAATGGCTGTCTATCAATAAGTTTGTATATGACAAAAAAAAAACTCAAAAAACCTTTGAGATAGAAAATGATATTTAATAAACGATTTTTTCACTAAATTTGTACAATTCTATCAAGTGGTGAGCAAAATCAGTTCAAAGGTCCGACTGTTTGAGCGCAAATGGACTCAACAATTACAAAACTCAAAGAACTATATGAATAAAATTTGATACACAGATTTAGTATCTAAAATTAGGGATCCGTATCAAATTTTGAACCAAATATGTCAACCATTTGACCATCCTCTAGTTCGTGTATCTTTATGCATGTAAACATGATAATTCATAATTATTGAATTAAATAATGAAATTCCTTATGTAGTTTTTATTATCAAACATTTAGAAATCCGCGTGCACTATTAAGTATCATACGGGGCTTACAGAAGTAGACAACACATACTAAAGACATCACATACAGAACAGCTACTCACGCATCGCATCTGCTTGTACAGCCCCTTTCTACAGGGTACCCCTTTCAACCATCTCAAAGATAGATCAGATAAAGAACAATCATGCACTAAATGGAACTTGAACCCAGGTTGCCCAGATCTCGGAGGAAATGCGCTACCCCTGTACCGGGCGTTATGTAGTTTATCGCTACAGTTGTAGTTTCTTATCAAATTTTGACTTGAATCAGTTGGTAAATATTATTACAAGCAGACAAATGCCGTGGAAACGCACAGAAAGAGAAGGCGTTGATGACGGCTGTGAAAAAGCTTGGCGCCAGTCGAGTTGATTTGGCGAAAAGAATAGTCTGGTAGCCGCTGGATTTTTCTTGAAGCTTCCATGTGTTTTCACAAGCTCGCGCGCTCGGCTATATAAGGGACGAGTTGCCGTAGTTACGGCAGTTAGTTTTTCTCCTCTCGGAAGAGGAGCGTCTCGCTGGACTAGCGGATTACTTTTCTCGCTTGTTATTAGTGAGCTGTGTTTACGTTTGCTGTTAACGTTGTATAATTGAGCTCGCTGTGATTTACTGTTTGCTGTGCTGTACGATATCTGTTTTGCAGTCTGTTTTTATTGTGAGTGAGGCTTGCATTTACGCTGTAAGTGACTGTTGACTGCTGGATTGTTTTTATCTGAAGTTTTCCTTTCTCAAGTCATCCTGTAAATAGCTGTAATAAATTGGTTTGTGCTGTCCTCAAGAAAAGTTCATTCAATTCAAGCCCGCTACGCTAAAAAAAAGTAACAATATGCATCAAAAAATGTATTTTTAAAATTGATTTAGTCAAAATGCTAGCTTTATACCAAAGATCTGTATTTTGTAACTGTAACCAGATCTGTAATTTGTAAATAACTTGCATGGCGTTGGTGAACATCATGCATGATATTCTTGGTCTTTTCCAAGGTCCTCCATTTTATACCGAAAGATAGAAAATTAATTAGGGAGGGGGATATGCGAGAAGGGAACACCATCCCCATTGGTTTTTTTTGTGTAATAATTGAAAGAAAATTTAAAATAATAAATTAGTTGAAGAGAAATTTACCTTTATCTTCCAGCTTTTGAATAGAATTATTTTTTATTTTGTATTTGACATTTTTTTTCTGTGCTAATGAATCACTATTTATTTCAAACTTATTTTAGGGATTTAAAGACTCGCGAACAACAATGAGAGCAAACAATTTTTTTTAAATAAAGTGTGTAGGATATTTTTATTTCTTAATCACTCTGCCTATGCGTATAATATTTTCCATGAAACTTTCTTTAATTAATTCCTAAGTATTGTTTTAAGCAGGGGTTCTCAAACGTTTAGACATTGCGACCCCTTTTTAGACTAAGTATTTTGGCGACCCTTCCCCCAAAGTTTTAACGCTATTCTAAAGTTTCGACAGTTATTTTACACGTACTCAAGAGTTTGTAGAGTATGAGTCGGGTATATTCGCCACAATCCTTGACACTTCATCTTTCTCATTACTAGTGTCATCTCATCTCGAAACTTGGATAGAACAGTTTGCAGATTATGTTCCAGTTAAGGATATGAGTGGGGTT
This sequence comes from Argiope argentata, assembly GCA_026289955.1. Taxonomy (NCBI): domain Eukaryota; kingdom Metazoa; phylum Arthropoda; class Arachnida; order Araneae; family Araneidae; genus Argiope; species Argiope argentata. The sequence goes on along the minus strand of JAOUZG010000631.1, from coordinate 1,963,981 downwards.
GTGTGGATAGTCAATCCGTTCAGTGAGCAAGCCGTAACAAAAGCCGAGCCAAGTGCCCTTCATCATGATCAACTGATAGAGATTTCAAGCGATCAGTCAGCTAAAGTAACTTTTGACATAGCTTATATCGACCAATTTTGTATACGTATTAAAAAGGAATACGCAGAACCATGAACAACAGCGTTAAAAACTTTGATGCCATTTTCTACACATTACAACAATGAACAAGGATTCTCCATAATGATAAATTTAAAAACAAAATCAAGAAATCGTTTGACACTGGAAAAGGACATTGTTTTGTGTGTCACAAAGCTCATTCCAGACATTAAAAAACTGTTTGATTCCAAACAAGCTCATGTATCCCATTAACTAATAGAACACAAAAACCAACTTGTATGTGTATTAAAAGCTTTATGTGCACTCTTTTTTTTTAATGAAAACTACAGCGATAAATTAATTTTCTTTAAACTTTACTTCCACATCTCGCGACCTCCCTGGGAGTCGCTATCCACGTTTTGAGAACCCCTGGTTTAAAGAATAATGTTACAGAGATTCACGGGTTCTTTTGCAACGTTAGTTGATGACGTAAACTATCCTCTAGTTACAAACCGTGATGATTATTGAACTTTGAATCTGAATACAATCACAGCATGAATTGAACACAAATACAAAGACGGCAAATATACAACCGAGACAAACACATAGCAGCACAATACAACAAACAGTAGACAACAAGGACAGGATGTCTCATAAGGTATTCAATGCTAATATTTATTGATTCGGATACAATACATTATGACGAGTATTTTAATGCATTACATGTAAGGTCTCCGAAAATAGTGCCATAGTCTACATACATGAAGAACATTAATTAAGAATCCAAATATTAGTATTCTAAATTACGATACGTACGACGATTGTATTACATGGAAGTTTCCTTGGGTCACAAAGAAAATTTGTGCCAACCATTGTGAAGAAAAACGGTTAAGATGGTTTGATTTTGCAAACATGTTGATTAACAAAGGCTCACAGTTTGGTGTGCGTTGATTGCCAAAGGGACCATTGGGCAATTTTGAAAAATCGAAAATGCCATCCTTGAAGCGTATTTTGATATGTTGAGAAATGGTGTTATTCCATTCTTGCATGACATAGATCAGGGATGCACAACCTTTTCAGGATGAGGGGCCAAAATATGAAAAGGGATCATGACGAGGGCCAAAACAGCACATGAATGTTAAAACATGTTATAAATGTGAAAACACTTTGCTTTTTGTGACAATACACATGAATGACAATTATTGCTTTACTTATTTTACTCATGCACACACTATGCAATTAATAAATCAATAAAACACAAACAATATAGCTATGATTAAAATGCATTGCTTAAAAAAAGATTCCTGCTAAAACGAGAGCAAACTTGAAATAGAATAACAAAGGAGAACTTTCTATTAAATATACAATTTAAATTATGAGAAAAAATTATTAATCAAAATTAGTAAAAATTAATGAGATGACTGGGACTGAGTATTTGAAGTTATTGATTTTATGTTGGGCTTAAGATTGGTTGTGGCAGTATGTAGAACAGCAGAAATGGTTCTCATCTCATTCTTATTTTTGATTTGTTTAAATTCATTAGTGAGAAAGTTTGCTCACAAATTTAAGAGCTACCAAACAAAGTTGCAAGTAAAGCTGCATTTTGGCTTTAAGCACGGAAATTCCTCGATAGAGTCTTTACTTTTTTCTTTATAAAATTATAATATTGTTTTTTCTTTGAATTTATTTTTGAAAAAAAATCAGAATTCTGTAAACCAATTAAGGCTAACTGCTTACTCTCATTCACTAGATTTACATCAGCACAAAATAGAGAAGAAATTACATCAATTTTGGTTTGGCACTTTCCAAAATCCGAAAACTGATTATCAAATGCTTTACGCAGGTTTTGAAATTGATCCTCATCCTGCATTTCCAAGTTTGGAAATTTTTCACGTCCGCGAGTTTCTCCAATACGATATCTCGTACTCATTCACAGGTAGCCATGAAAGGAACAAACTGAAAAGCCGCTTAATAGAAAGTAAATAAATTTTATGAACAATTATTTATTCCTGTGTAGAATTGTTTTCGTCTCCGATTTTTATCCTTTTTATTTGAAAAAAAAATCAGTTCATTTTAAATTAGTCTTATTTTATTCGCGGGCCAACTTCAAATGCTACGTTTGCCATGGGTTGCGCATCCTTGACATAGATAATATAAGCGATTACTAGTTTATGCAAAATGGTGCTAAACTTCACACCACTCTGTGAAACTTCGATCTCTTAGCAAAATATTTTTGCAATAGACATATCGGGTTGGAATCCATTGCAAAAATAGGCAATATTATAGAGTGGCCACCTTACTCTCCAGATATTAACCCATGTGACCTTTTTTATGAGGACATCTGAAAAGCATAGAGTATCTCATACCGTCCTCAACATTGGATGACTTGATAGTTCCAATTAAAACCGAGATCAAGGATATTAGAACAGATATTTTGCGGAAAAGGAAGGAAATTTCATTTCCATTTCATCATGTCATTTATTCGAATGGCCGAAATTTCAAATATATGTTGTATTGAATGTTCTCAATAAACATTAATTCTCACTCGGTTTCTTTTTCCACATTTCTTAAAGATTTCATAAAAGAAATTTTGCACCTAAATTAGACTATGACGCAATACTCGGTGAAACCCCGCATTCTATATTAAAATACTCCTTTACATGCTCTATTAGAATCTGCAAATATTAAATAAATTGATAATTTAATTTTAAGAATTTTTTTTAATAAAATTTATAAATTTATAGTTATTTTTCATTTAAAAAGTAAATTAAAACTCAAGAATTGAGATAATAAACATTTATTTTAAAATTTAAAATAACAACATTAATTTTTTGTATTAAAGTAAAAAATATATTATTTAAAATTATTTGTTAATTGTTAATTTGGAATATTTTTGAAAGGAAACTAAAAGCAAAAACATGTCCAGGGTTCAGTCTTGTTCTTGTCCAGATGAAAATCTGAAACTCTACCAATATGCTGTCTAGAAGCTCAGTGAAGTTGCAGATTTCATAAAAAATAAGATATGCTCAGTATTTGAGTAACATTTTTTCGTAACGGTCTGGCTATTGTACTAACTTTTATAAATATCCTAAATGCATACTACCATCATACAAAGTCCCCTCACAAATTCAGTTTTCCAGTATGCGTCCTCTCCTTAGGAGACATTCATTTTTCATATCTCAGACTGAAGATTGTGCTAGCCTTTTCTTGTCTCTTTCAGGATAATATATATTTCACAAAAAAGTTATTAAAAGAGCAGAATAATAATGTATTTTCTGAAAGATCCATTTATTAACTTTTATTGAATTTGAAAATTGTTCAAATAATACATTAATTGAAAATGCATCGTAAAAAAATTATTTGAAAGGAAATATTTTCAACTCCTTTACAAAATTGCATTCTATCAGCAATACTTGTATATGCGTTATAGTTTATCGTTTGTGACATCAAGACAGGTGTCTTAACCTTTGATGACTAACGGCGTATGTATTCAACCTGCAACTAAAATTTGTTGGGGAAAGGTTAAAATCTTCTGTGTTCTTGGTAAGATTTGTATCGTTTTCTCAGATATATAAACGTAGATTACAAGACTTCTCTTGTCATTATCTTTCAACACTTCCATCGCTGCACTTTTTCGGAACTTGAGTATTGTTGCCTCAATATAGGTATCAATAGAATAAACTGGTTGTGTTAGTATTAAAATGTAATGGTCTGGCTGATAATTTACACCCTTCTTATCTCGATAGACCTCCTATGTGTTGGTCTATGATAAATTTCGAATAAAATAGTTGTTCTATGAAAAATTTAAAAGCTTATATTTCCTAGCTGTTTACATTTATTGTTCTTGTTTAAAGAATGAAACTTCTTTTTACTAAATAGTACAAAACATTCTTCGCTTGTTTGGCGAATATGATATTCATTTACAAACAGAAAATATTTTTAAAACTCAGGATTTTTTTTAAAAAAATTTCTATTTATATAATTTAATTTCCCCTCATATGGAAAGGAAAGTTTATTTAAAATGGCTTATTTTGCGCTTGTTACGCTTATAGAACCAATTTTCATTGAGTTTAGTGGTGGATTCAGTTATTTTGTGGGGGTCGTGGGGTCTTGTTGGTAAGGTCTCGGCTCATGAGCAGTAGGGTTTCAGGTTCCAGACCCAATTCCATCGAAGGTGTCTGTTGAATGTTAAGTCCGTCCAAGTCAAATGACCTCCTGCTGTTGTGTAGAGGGGAGGGAGAGTGCTGGCTCCGGTATCGTCCTCGTCATATGACCGTGGTTCAAAATTACTAGGTCCGTCCTAAAATAACCTTAGTGTTGCTTTACAGCTGATCGTTGATAAAACTAACAAAAGGTTTTTTGTGGCTCTAAGTAGTATATAATACGAGGTCCCTAATTCGATGAGTTAGTCTGCCGGGATGGCCTGTTTGGTGGAGCGTTGGAATCGTACTCCTTAGGTTACGAGTTCGAAGCTCACCCGCCAAAAGATTCAACGAGTGTGTGGCAGCTGGCGCTCGTTAAATCTGTTCGGGGTCACAAAGTCCTCTATGTCGAGAGTAATACCACAAGGGGTACTGGGTCAGAGGTGATCATTCTCTGTTCCGGGTCTAAATTACGATCTGAAATGAGTGAATGAATTTGCATAAATGTAGTCCGTCCCCTAAAAAGGGCTATGACGTGTGTGTAGCTAAGTCGTACTCTTGGCCCTAGATGGAACTATTTGTAAAACAAGAGACGTATATCTCCGGCTTAAAATCTGTTGATGTATCAGCGGGGCATGTCCATGGCAAGTGCCATAAGTAACAACAACATGAGTTAGTCAATTTAAACTCATATTTCAAAATAATTTTAATTTAATCAACATGTCCACCATTTCTTTTTCTTTTCTCGTATGTGAAATATAGAGAATGTTAGTAACCAATTGAAATCCTTGTGCTCTAGATATTGACTAATCTTTACATTAAAAAATTTCTTTAGTTACAAAAAATACTTTTTTGACATTATATCTGTCTGTAAGTGACAAAAATAACTCAAACGCTGCGAAATAAATTCATGAAATCTAGTAAATTAACTTGATTAAATTCGTAGAATTCTATCGAAATTTTTAGCGAAACTCATTCAGAGGAAGTGTGTCTGCCCGACTGTCCAAATGTTTATAGTAACAAAATAATTATTATAATGTTTAATAATAGCCGTTTATAATAACAAGGCTGTTTTACAATAACAAGATAGTTATAAAACGGAGGAAGCGGCATGGATAAAATTTGATACACTGATTTAACATCTGTTTTATTACTAATGGCACTTATCGCGGACCAGTGTGCTGACGGCCGTCAGTGTTTTAAGCCTTATGAGCTTCTCTCGTTTTTGAAGTAGCGCCAACTAAGACCAGGAGTACGACTTAGTTACACTCTCATCACATTCGCTTGCACAGCCCCTTTTTACAAGGGGGGGGACATTCACACTCCTCACAGATAGAGCACAGAAGAACAATCATGCCCAAACAGCGACTCGAACTCGGGACCCCAGATCACGAAGAAGTGCTACCTGTTTGCCAGGACGCCAGTTCTTTGCCATCTAAATATACCTATCAAATTTGGAATTAATTACATTAATGGATCCATCAATTTTAATATTTCGTAATTATAGAATCTCTGATCAAAGGTTTGCAATTTAATGATGAGTAGAGTAGAGTAGAGTCTGTCAGAAAGTTTCGGATGACCGCTTTCGCTAGTTTGATTAATTTCCATTATTTTATTAAGTTTCGGGAGAAAAGTTCTTTTATTACATTAATAATAATAGTTTATAATTAAATACATCAATGGATCCATCAATGTTAATATTTAGTAATTATAGTATCTCTGATCTAAGGTTTACAATTTAATGATGAGAAGAGTAGAGTATACGAGAAAGTTTCGGATGATCTCATACGCTAATTTGTTTAATTCCCATTATTTAATTAAGTTTGTGGAGCAGAGTTCTTTTATATTTATATAACAACGCAGCATTCTCTCTTGTATGCCATATTATTTAAGAAGACACTTATTATCTATAAACGTTGTAAGGACTTGGTGAATGTTTTGAAGCAGACAAGAGCCTGTCCAATTAAACTTAACAAAATATATTATCCTAATATTTTACTATTCACAATTGTACATGGATTTACAGCTCATTGGGGCCACAGGCCCCACCATCTATAAGTCTTGGGAGTTTTAGACTTTGGTACTACTATCGCTTGCTTAGTGAGTTAGGATATGCATCATTTTAATTATGACTATAGTCAATTTATTGTTATTGCTTAAAAATTAGTAAAGGGGGAAAGGAGTCAGATAAGGGCGGGTAGTGAGGAGAGGGTTTGTTTACGTTTAAGTGATTCAACTTGAGAATAAGAGAGCATCTTGACCTGGGTTTGTTTGAGTCGCCCTCCACATCGTAGAGCGGTAGGTTTGTCAGCAGGGGATTTTCGATGCTAATGATATTGCCGGAGAAGCTTTTGGCAAGTATCATCATGAAATCTTTTATGGGGGGGGGGTATTCAGAGCTCTCGTTATTTCGCTGTTTCTGTGATACCACATCGCTGACGCTATCATTCTCAGCGTTTTGTTTTCATGGACTGTTATCTTTTGGAGATTTGAATTTGCAGTAGCCACCCAAACTGAGCAGTCATAGGTTAAAATGGGACTTAGATATTCAAGATAGATAAGAACTTTGCTGTCGGGTGAAAGACCTGAATTTCTACTTATTAGGGGATATTGTGTTCTGAGTGCTTTGTTGAATTTTTCCCTTGTGTTGTTTATGTGGGTCCTGTAACTTAGGATTCTGTCTATTGTTATTCCCAAGATATTTCACATCATTTTACCACTTAATTTCTGTTAGGTTTATTTTAATCTTGGGCCAGTTGTTGAATTTTTTTGAATAAAAGGATTGCTTCTGTTTTTTCTGCATTCAGGTTTATTTTCCACCTTCCTAGCCATTTTTCAAGGTTTGTTATTTAGTTTTAGAGGGGTACAATTGCCTCTGAAGGGTTTTCCCTAGTGTAAGTAAGGCAGTGTCATCTGCATATAGACTAATCATTACTTGTTTTTGTTGGGGTATATAGTTTAAATAGAGTAGGAAGATTACCGGGACCAAGATTCCATTTTGGTTCATTCCTGCTCTAAAAATATTTAACTATTCAACAAATATCTGGTATTTATAATTTTATTCGCTTGACAAATTAGATATTAACATTATTTTAATCTCTTGCCTAAGGTCTTTTCTTAGCCCAGAGACCATAAAAATTATATTATATAGTCTAATAAAGAGATCCTTCAACCTATTTGGAATTGCATATAAAAGCCACAATAATTCGGAAAAGTCCTCCATCAGATAATGACAGTTCTAAAGTAGATTTCTGATAAAGTATTGTTACTATTTTGAAACTTTGAAATGTATTATTCTATTAATGAGCATAAATGAACATCCTACTGTTATACAGAGATTCAAAATTATTTGTATGCTATTTATAAAAAAAAACTTGCTGTTGTTAAGCTAAGTTTAGTTCATTTCCTTTTAAGATACATTATCTATATGCAATCAATATAGGCAGAAAATGTTTAGTCGCATCTTTGCTCTCAGCAGAAAGGCATTAAATTAAAGAATCGGAAAATCAAACTGAAAAAAAGATGCTAAATAAATAGGAAAAAAATTCTATTGCAAACAGACGGTTTTATTGGCTTTCTGCATCAAACACTGCTTAAAAACAACTGACAACCTGATTCTTCTAAGTTTTCTAACACGAGGTGTGTCTAGATAGTAATTTAAACTCTCTTGTTGAGTAAAGAACTAAATGCCTTATAATTAAAATGGCTTAAAGATTTTTTCATACAAATTCCAAGACTTTCAAAATAAATTAAAAAATTGCAATAGATGAAAATGTTCTTCCAAAAACAGAATTTTTTCTAAATTCTAAAATAAATTGCTTATGTCTTGTAATTTTACTGACTGTTTGATTATTTTTGTAAAGCAATTAATTAACTAGTCTTTTCTTTTCACCTAAGACTACATACAAAGAGACTTTGATAAATTAATTCTATTCAGTTTACCGTTTGTAAGAAGAAAGTTTTTTTTATTGTATTCTCTAAATACCATTAGAAAATTTTCTGTTACAGGGAAATAAATTAAAAGTTATAAAATCCACTCTCAAAATAGAAGAGAAAATTTCAGTAATCTCTGAACTGCTATTCAACACTTGAACAATAAAGCCCTTTGACGGATTTAGGCAATTTGCATTTTAAGCAATGCACAACAAACTCTTCAATTTACGTTCCCACTACAATGCTTTTTTAATTTAATATCATATTAATGATTTGATTTATGTAAGTCTTAGAAATTTCGAGAAAATGTGTATGGTTTTATTTATTTATTCTTAGATAATTAAATATTAATCTAATAAAATTACGATCCTCTATAATTTAGATAGTATTGATACAAATCTGTTATGTTGATTCACTGCATGAATAGTTCCTACGTAAGAAATATCGCTTTACAATAATCTCTATTTAAACCTAATCGAATTCCGAATCAGTGATCACCTAGTTTAGCAACCATTTGGCGACTTGGTAGCGAATTTGGTGATTTTGTAGACAAAATAAACAATACTAGAATCTTCCATAATATTGGTGATAGAGCCAATAGGAACCGATATATGCCTTTTTGGTCCAGAACCTTCTCTCTCCGGTTCGAGGAACTATAAAAGACCTGCAGTCTAAGCTGAATAGAATCATAGAAAGAGGGAATGGCGAACAGTTGGATCCGTCCAGAGAAGAGCAAGCTTGTGTGAAGCTCAGTCGATTGTCGAATTGAGCTGTGGGCAGAATCCTGAATTTTATTGTTGAAGCAGCATCGTGTTGTATGAGGAATAGTCAGTTGTATAGTATTAAGTGGGCAGTTCGATACAGCCACAGAGAGGAGACAGTGGAGAATTGCAGACGTTTGAATAGACCATATAGTGTATCAAAGTAGATTTCATCCTCCTATTGAATTCTGTCTGGCTGTTTTGTATTATGTGGTTGTTATTACTACCAATACTACTTGTGGGTCATTGTTTGTTGTACTGTTATGCTGTTGTAGCTTGTGTTCGTCTCGGCTTTATATTTATTGTCTGTATATTCTTGCCTTCTTGCTTAACAAAATTCGTTAAACATTCGTTATTTTGGCTGGCTGATTATTTTCACCCTATACATCCTATTACCTTATACTATTACAAGCAAATCCGGAGACTTTACGCACGTAATGGAAGAAGTTCAGTAACAATACAGATTTTTCTCTAGTTCCCACTATCATTCACTAACAATACTTTCATAACAAATACTCCTTTCCTCTCCTTCAAAAGAAAAACTTTCCCTCAATCTCGTGAATAAAGACGTTCCCTCTTTATTTGGATAAAACTGTAGTTCTTGAATATGATCGCAACTGCTTTTGGATGGCATTGCCAAGCAATAATTAACAAATATTGGTCTTTGGCGTAAACGTAGAGTTTTTACTGATTCTTTCACGTGATCTTTGATTATTTGTTTTGGGATTTACACCTGACGTATATTCGAACACAAGTAGCGCGAAAATAGAATTTTTATATAATGCGCCATTTTCCCCCCTGCTTATTTGAAATCAAAATATAAGATAAAGCTACAACGGTAGATACAAAATCATATACCAAATTCCATGTATTGAAAGTCATTACATTTTTTAGTTATTACGTTTACATTCATGTGAAAATATTGGCCAGTCAACTTTTCGACAGATTTCGCTGAAATTGTGATCAGTTTTTATAATTTGGATGCTTAATCTGTGTACCAAATTTTATTTACCAATCTCTTTTGGGTTTTGTAATTATGTTGTTATTGTTGATAATCCCCTTGGTCTAGACCCCTAGACCAAGTTCAAAGGATCGTGTGGCACCAAAAGGTCAAACACACTCTCTCTCTCTCTCTCTCTCTCGCTCTCATCCGGCAGTTGCCTCACAGAGGCACCGATACAAGAAATAATATGAGAGGGAGAGGCAATAGCCAAGCAAGGGCAAGTAGAAAAGTTCCTGTTAGGACCGCCGAGGACCAGACTTATAATGTGGCCAGACCTTAGCCTAGCTAAGGCAGATTGGGCAAGTCTTGAGCGGTTGTTCTTCAAAGATAGACCAGTGTGCTCTGTGGCATACCAATCGTGTTCAGGAGGAATCCTCCAAATTGATTTCACTTTGTCAATATACATGGAATGAATCTCTGGGACTTTTTAAAAGCAGATGATGGAGGAGTAGAGAGTTTACTACCTTCCACGGCAAGTCGATCAGCGATATCATTGCCATGAATACCAACATGAGAGGAAATCCATTGCAAACACACAGAACCTACCTGGGACAATGTAGCCAATTTGGCAACAATATCTTGCCCCAATTTCTCACATATGCATGGCCAATCCCTCAAGTATTGAATGGGACTTCTGCTATCAGTCAAGATCCATACACCACTGACACCAGAGTCCAGGGCGAGACCCAGGACTTCATTTATGGCAATGAGTTCTGAGCGAAAAACTAAACTAAGGTTTTCTGAATCTATATTTAAAGGATTTGTCTTTAATTTTCACAATAACGCCGCTACCCGTTCTTCCCAAATCCGATTTGCTTCCGTCGGTGTATATAATAATAGCCCCCGGTTGGATATTGTCAATGACTTCAAGTGCCAGTTGACGCAACAGTTCAGGGTGCCCATTTTGTTTGGTAAAAATCAAATTCAAAAATTCGTTAAAAGCCTCGTTACCAAGAAATATAGTTGGAGTCAAAAGGTTAAAAGTGGTACAGAACTCTACCCCTATGTAGAGTTCTGTACTACTTTTATCCCCACTTATTCATTAAACCAAGAGGGTTATTTCTCTTCAATCTCTTATTATCCGTCCAATAAGAAGTTCGAAGATCTGTTATAAGACACAAGGCTCTTTAGTTTAGCTATATACTTTGCAAAATTTGCTTCCCTTCTCAGAGACAGGGGCTGAAGGTCAGCCTCATAAAGAACTAGATCATTAGGACAGGAATGCCTAAGTCCAGTGATGATTCTGGGTGCACTTAATTGGACATTTTGCAATTATTGAGTTCATATATATTTGAATATTCATAAAAAGAGACTTTCTCGGAACAGATTTCATTCAAAATCTAATCGATATCTTCAAATTTCATCTTTATTCCAAACCAAATTTCAACTGTCTAGCTCGAATCGTTTTTTATTTATTATACGTACAGACAGACAGGTGTAAGGTTAAAAATGTCTTTTTCAGACTTGAGAAAGTGGAAACTTGGGAATTTGTTAACATCTGGAGTACAGATTTTTTTGAAGATCACAATGCTTTCTCTGTACTTCGCCATGGGCGGGAATGATGGTAAAGTCTCGGCTTCGGAATAGAGTGTTTCAGATTCGAGATTCTGGATTCTTCCAAAGAATTCTGGATTCTTCCAAAGAACAGTTGTGTAAGCGGATCTGGTGCTCATTAAATCTGCCGAGTTCAATCACCCTCCCACTGGTATAGTGTGGAAGTTTGAAGAGAGAAAGTACCAGGGGCTGAAAAATACGAGTTACGTCCCCAAATATCTACTAGTGTTGTTTTTAAAAGGGATATTAATATAACTAAACTCGATAAACTGTAACTCTATAAATTCTAATATATTTAATTTTTTTAGCCCATTCGTTGCCAACCACGAATATACTCGTGGTTGGCAAGGTGTTACCCATTGCCAGCACGAATATACTCGTGATACTTTCAATATATTATAACGTACAGGTTGTCAAACTTGCAAACTTTTTATGGCCACAAATATAAATATACAAGTTTAAAAACTTGAAAAAAAGCTACAAATAAATTATTTTTACAAAAATTTTACTTTATTTCATAAGTTCGATATGGTATTTTAATTATTTAAATAGAATAGAATAGTAATGGTCAGCAGTGATTAACCAGCCTTTACAAATTAACAGAAAATTGTGTCCTGTTTTTAAGTATTTTTATACTTTCATCTATTTGTGTGATTCGTGATTTTTTTTTTTTTTGCTTAAACGTGCTCAAATAAAAAAAGGATATCGAGTCTTGTTGAATTCCCATTGCCAACCACGAATATACTCGTGTTTTATTTTTATACATGTAAAGGATTATTTATGACAAAATATGTGTATTTGTTTTAAAATAATAAAACTTAGATAAACAATAACACCCAAACCAGAAATGACAATGGGAATAACCTCATACAATTTAGGCTTGACAATGAATGGGTTAAATATTTCACTACAAAACTTTTTACTGTTTCATTTATTATAATTATATTCAAGCGTCTTTGGATGAAATCAAGTTCATTCATTCAATATAGTTCATGATAACGTTGCTGTAATTAAGAGAAATTTTTAAATAAATATCAATCAAATTAAGCTTAACATATTTTAATAATATGATTTTGCTTAATAAAGGTTTAATATATTTGTATATTTCTACCAAATTTTGACAAAATCCATTCAGTGGATTTTCGTCTCTTAAATTGTTCGAATGTAACATGATATTTATAAAAAGAAGAGAGCTGATTGGATAAAATTTAAATACATAGGTTTATCATCTAAAGCATATACACCGATCAAATATGGAAACATTTGAGTTCACCATCTATCGTTTTGTAATGTAAAACGATAATTCAAAAAAAACCCCATTGATTTAATATATTGTTTGGCAAGCGATTGTAAACTGTAAAGCTCATTTTAATAGACATGTATAAAGGCTTCCAAAATACTAATTCTTGGTTTTATGTATATATATTGCAGTGATCGCCAAAGATTGTATGCTAATAGGCACAGTGATAATTATTGTTAGCCACAGGAATATTAACCCATCAGTTTAGTCACGTGATCTATTTGACTGCATTATTTTTTTACCCATTCTAGTAATTTATAAAATATTATACCTGTTATATAGTGTATTTTCATAGAAGAGCTAGAATAAAATTAGAACGACAGAGAACAATAAAACGATGCATCTTATTTTTTACCAGAGACCTGGGGTCAAATTGACCCCTGCGTGTATACTACCATTCCAGGTATTTTTAATTTTATGGCTATGACAGTGAGAAATACAGATTCAGATATCTTTTTTCCACCTACTGACAAATAAACTGACGGGAGTTCAGATTTATCATACCAGCGGGTGACCGAGCTCCGCTCGGAAAAAACAGGTATCGAAGCTAACTCGTTGAAATGTCGGAAATGTGGGGCGATTTTCGACTTGGCAACCATTCCTCGTATTATAGTATAAGATAAA
>JAOUZG010000631.1:1934607-1950168 GCA_026289955.1 Argiope argentata | reverse complement strand
AAAACCCCAGACCCCCAAATTTACCGGAGTTTATTAATTCTGGGGCGATTTTCGACTTGACAACCATTCCTCGTATTATAGTATAAGATAGTCATGAAATTGTAGAAAGTGATCATGATACAGAATAAAAGAAATGCAGATACTGAATACTGTGGAAATTATAATTGATATCATTCCTCCTCGAGAAAAAAATGGTCAATCCCTATATAAAATGCATTCTTTTAATAATACGTATGGGTAAATTACCTTGAAATTTATATCAACAATGCGTTTTATTCTGAATGAGAAATGATAAAAGTATTTTTTTGTGAAAATATATTAAAAAGAAAGGCAAAAATTATGAATTTTCAAAGTTGCATATTTAAACTTTTTTTTTCCATAACATTTCGAATGTAAACTCTATGTAAAATATAGATTTTCTCATTTTTCCAATATTTTTATGGAGGAAAAAAATTACTAAATTAAGAAAATAATTTTAATATGAATGGACTAGGAAAAAGGGAAATGGAAAAAGAAAAGATTTGGAAAAAAAGGGACGAAGTTTCATTTCCATTTTTCTGATCAAAGTTGCATCGGCATCTTAATAATATCTTGATAAGAATATGGAAAAAAATAGACTAAGCTTAATTTCCATTTTCCTTTTTAACCCTTCTTTGCATGATGATGGAAATTTCCATCATAATATTTAGTCAACAAAAAAAGGTACTCAAAACCCTTGTACTGTAAATTTGTTGTTGCTGGCAACTTTTTAAGCGACTATTGCGTACAAAAAAAAACGCAGTTGTCAAAAAATAGCAAACGTCACTGTCAATTACCAGACCTACAACTTGTCATTCCGCTGTTTGTTGTGACTGGAAGAAATGAGCGAGATTTTAAATTGTTTTATGGAAATTAATTTATTATTAATAATTATTAATTAATTAAATTATCATACAGAATAAAGAAGATTTAGTAAAGAATATTTTTATTTATTTATTTAGTACTGAGCTAAATATGTGACAATGCATGATGATGTAAATTTCCATCATATTGTTTTTTACATAATATATATTTTTATTTACACCAAGGTTTTTTTTAATATTTTTCCTTTAATCTAGAGCATTAATTACATCACCCTGATTTTTTTTTAAAAAAATGAAAAAATCATGCAAAGAAGGGTTAAAATTGCTTTAAAATCTTAAATAAGAACATACTTGCATGCAAAATTCATTTTCTCTAAAAATATTTAACTTTTATACAAATATCCCATAAGATAAAAGATTAAGTACTTGGTAATTTGAGATTCAGAGGACCGTTCTTATGTTCAAAAAATGGGTGTGATTGCTTGAAGGGTTAAAAATACACAAATACATTTATAAGAGGCCATATCAGAAAGTTTTGGAGAGAGTGCTCACCCTTGGTTTCTATTGTTGGAAATTAAGAAGAATATATATTCTATCTGTGAAATTTATAAGATATAAGGAGTTTTTAAGAAGATTATCATTTATATTAATAGCAGTACCAATCAGGATACCATTCAATAGAATAGAGCGTCCTAAGGATTCCAAGGATATTCAGGATATTCTATGGTGAAAACAATAGTACCGCTCAGAAATAAAGGATATTAGAAGATATATGGGCCAGACAGTTTAATGGCACTATATTGTCACGTGAATTAACTTTATTTGAAAGATTCTGTGAACAATAAAAATAAATACGAAGCTATGACAGCAATACCGTTCAAATGTTTACTAAACAAAATTAAACAGAGGTATTGATTTAACTCTAGAAATACTGAAACTTAGTATACATCTATGGTTTCCAGAAGTAATCAGAATGACTACTTCCTAAAATAATTTTTTTGTAAAAATAAGTTATTTAAAATTAAATATTCTTTCATATTATATAAAGTGATATAATATATTAGTAATAAATATCAAATAATAATGAAAATCGACTGCACTTGGAAACAAAGTAAAAAAAAATATTTTATGCATTATTATTCGAATGTTATTTTGCAAATCAAAGCGGACATTTTCCACAAATATACTTTTTACATTTTTTAAAGAAATATTTCTTTTTTTATTGTGGAAAATTCGTATTTGAGAAATTCCATATTTGCTAGGATGGTTTGCATTTGATTATTCATTAGCTGACTTTTTTGAATCTTCAAGGTCTGGTGGAATTTTGTGTCTTGATTTATGTATTGAAATCAAGCTATCCTAGTAATTGGAACAAGAACTCATTTTGTTGTGAATTATTTCATATCGTTTCTTTATAAAGGATCCAAGCATTTAAAGCAGCCCGAATCTCAAACATTGAGAAATATTTGTAAGGGGAACGAGAACTAGTTGTATTTTCTGGCCGTTTGATCGGCCCGAATCACCCCCAAATTTTTTGCTGTTATAAAATTTAATAGATTCTGATAAAAATGTTTATTGTTTTGATACATTTTATATATTTATGCTGCCGGTATCCTGACATAGAGGTAGAGCGTCTTCTCCGTTATCTGGGCGACGTCGGGATCGAATCTCGGTTCGGACATGGTTGTTCTGTGTTCTATCGGTAAAGTGTGTGAATTAGACCCCTGTAAAAAGGGCCTGCCCAAGCGAATGTGATAAGTAAATAACTAAGTCGTATTCTTGGCCGTAGTTATGCTACTTAAAAAAAAGAGAAACTCATTTCGGCTTAAAATCACTGCTGCTTCAGCGAAGCTTGTCCTTAGCAAGGGCCATTACAAACAACAAATATGTTTATCTTTGAGCATATTGTTACGTTTTTAGCGCAGCGGGTTCGGATTGAATGGACTTTATTTGAGGACAGCACAAACAAATTTATTTACAGCTATTTACAGGTATATACAGGATGAGTTGAAAAAGTAAAACTTCAGATAAACACAATTCAGCAATAATCAGGCACTTACAGCGTAAATGCAAGTCTTACGCACAATAAACACGGTTTGCAAAACAGCTATAGTATAGCACAGCAACAGTCAACCACAGCGAGCTCAATAATACAGCGTTAACAGCAAACGCAAACACCGCTCACTAATAACAAGCAAAAGTCCGCTAGTCCAGCAAATCCCTTCTCTTCCTCGAGAGAGATCATCTCAGAAAGCGGCAACCCACCTCTTATATAGTCGGGCGAAAGCATTGAGAGGCTTCCGTAATCAGGGAGAAACACCGAGGCGCATCCAGAATTGTCTCGGGGTAACCAGAATATTCCTCCCTCCAAGTCAACTCGGCTGGCGCGGAGTGCCTTGTGACGCGCCGCCAACGTTTTCACCTCCGGCGAGCGTTCGCCCGCTTGTAATAATATATTTAATTTATATTAAATTTGAAATATATATTAGCTTTTAAATTATAACAACCACTGTTTTATTTAGTTTATTTTTATATATTACAAGAGCATAATTCTTTGATTTATATAGAAGGGTGAATAAACGGGATATTTATCTTTCTTTTGTTCGACCGTTTCGATAGTTATTTTTTGTTTCCTTTAATAGCTCCAACTAGAGTTTTTTTGCGGCCAATAATTTTGTCACAGCGGCATACTACAAAGTAGTAATCGGTCTTAATATTTCCTCTATATCCTGTATATGACCGGACATAACCGATAAAAGAAGAGCAAATTTACTCAGAAGCGTTGACGGTAGTCGTTGCTTAATTTTCCTTGAATAAGAAAAACGATTCAAAAAATATTTGCTGATGACATTTGATACACACCAGAAATTGATGTCGAATGTATAGGGTTTATTAGACTTATACTGCGTAAACCTGCACCTTACCAAGAATAACAAGTGCTAATTTTAGCTTCCTGAACAGCTGCAACTTATCGAGTGCTCGTTCAACTCAAGAATTTATCATGAACCGACATCTGTATATTTCTCATAGACATGGAATAATCATGTAAGAAATATACTAAATTCGGTAATAAGAGTCATTTAATTAGTTTCAATTTCCCAAGCAATTAAAATTACAGCTTGTGGCAATATAAGTATAAAATGTATATTATCAGAAGAGGGGAGATGATAAATGCATTTACATCAAGTAAATTAGGGCCAAGATGGCCTGGTTGGTAGAGCGTTGGACTCGTACTTCTTAGGTTACGGGTTCGAAGCTCACCGGTCAAAAGATTTCCCCGAGTATGTGGCGATTGGCGCTCGTTAAATCTGTTCGTGGTCGCAAAGTCCTCCATGTTCAGAATAACACCACTGGGGGTACTGGGTCAGAGGTGATCGTTCTCTGTTCCAGGTCTAAATTACGATCTGAGATGGATGAATGAAGTCCGCCCCATAAAAAGGGTTGTGACGTGTGTGTAGCTAAGTCGTACTCTTCGCCCTAGATGGCGCTACTTGTGAACCAAAAAGACGCATTTCTTAGGCTCAAATCATATGCTGATCGTACCAGCGGGGGCTTGTCCAAGGCAAGTGCCATTAGTCACAACAACAACATCAAGTAAATAAAAGGCTCAAAATCATAAGAATATTAAATCATTATACATTTTCTTTTCCTAATTCAAATAAGTTAAAATTACTTATTTGGGTAATATTGCGTTAAAATTAACTAATTCGAAAATAAATATACTTTGTGGAGAAAAAAGGTGTACCTCGGAAAGTTTTTAAAAAAATTAAAGCATATTTTAATTTTTATGGTACATTTTATTCCAAGGAAAGTTTTTATAAGTTCGAAATTGCGCATAATTATTTGTATAATTCCCGAATTACGAAATTTTGAAATTATGCAAATAATATATATATATATTAAACCCTTCAGCCCTCCCAGTGGCTATCACCGTGGTATTTAAAGTTCTTATTTTTCATTTCTCTTCAAACCTGATGGTGGCGTTTGCCATTACTTCCTTGTTCACCCTTTACTGCATAAATTAATAAAGCGTTGAAAAAAATAGTTTCGTGGTGGAAATAGCTTTATTTAATTATCAATAAGACATATTAATAATAATTTGGTTTTTTTATGGAGCCATATATGAGCTCGTATGCGCTGAGACAAAAACCATTACAGTTGAGAGGTGGAAAAATTATTATCCGTCGAGAAACATGAGTATATCGACTCCATGAAAATAATTTGTTTGTCAAAAAGTACTTACGTTTTACTTTGTTATCGTTTTTTGAAGATGAATCACTCGCACTTTAATTCTGCCTTTTCACCCAATTGCACAAGAGTGAGGCTATTTCAAAATGTCATAATATCATAGACATTTTTTGTGTGTTTTATCATTGCTAAATATATATTTGATGGATTAAAATAGTTTGAATTATTTTATAATACTCAGTTTGGAAATAAAATTACCAATATGTAAAATTATCAATACCATATATGTGTACATATGGGCCCATATATGGTTAAAATGGGTTGAAATCTGATGTTTAAAATGGGATGAAATTAAATGTGGATAACCTTTGGTAACCTTTATCAGTGATTTCCATCAATTTTTTTTAATTCCACGTTTTAAAAATTCAAATCTGAAATAATTAATGGTTTTCTTATTCAAACGACGATATTTATTTTAAAGTAAATTTTGACGCAATGTCTTATGCAAAAAATTGATGCTCATGAAAAATCATCTATGCATATCTATATTAATAAAAATGCAGCTCGAAATGCGTTGCTAAGCGCAAAACTGGAGAACGGCTTGACCGATTCGGCTAATTTTTTAAAAAATATTTTCGTTAACACACGAGGACGGTTCTTATGGAGAGAAAAAATAAAAAAAACTGCGTGGAAAATAGTTAAAATGACACTTTTCTTACTTTCCCGCCAAAAATCTTCATTTCCTTCCCCCACACCAACTGAATAGGATAGCAGGAAGTAATAAATTATGATTTGTTTAGAAAGAAATACGCAAAGTCAGTTGGTTTTCATTCATAGATAACGGGATGTTTAAAAAAGAAAGAAAATAGTTGCTTTTATTATTAGTCTGTATGGATATTTGATTTATGCCATTATTTCCTCTGTGCGCGGCATTTTCCAAGCTGTTTTTAAACTTTCGCATCTCTTGAAAATCAATTGTGTCTTTATTTGTTTAGTGTGTTTACATTTATGAAAATTTGAATCTCATTATTGTATAAAAACGTAGAATTTTAGACCTTTCCCTCCACCATTTAAGTAAATTATCAATTCCGGGACAATCATTGCTCGGATAGAAAGAGAAAGACGAGTAGTACAATGAACAGAACATCTAAAGAAAATAATACTATAAATGAATTATATGACTATCGAAATTTGTTTGGTTTGAAAATATTTTGGTGAAAAACCTGTTATGAGACGCAGCTACATAAAATATTATTTGCAAAATGTAGCGAGCATTAATACTGGCGAACCGACTGGTCGCCAAAGGCGGCTAGTAATACATAAAAATGTGTGAATGTCTATATGTGTTGGAGCAGCTCAGAATATGCCGTTTGGTTTAAATTTATAAAATTTGGTATAAGTATGCTTTGGATGTTGGAATTATGTATCTTGGAATATTTTTCTGTAATTTTTATAAAGTAAAAATTTACATACATTTTGATTCTTTCTTACAATGAGTTCCGAAAAAGAATCGAAAAAAACCCTTATTTTTTACAAATAAAATCTTTTTAGTAAGTTGATTCCATAATTATACCAATATGGTTGCGTTTCAAAAGTTGACAATTTTTTAAAAACAGTTTTTTGGCTTAATTTGCGATAACAATTTTCATTATTTATTGAAATTCAACATTTTTATTACTTCATCAATTATTTAATTGTGTGGTTTTCTTCAGTAGTTAAAAGCGAACTAAAAAAATCTGATAATTTTATGATTTCGTCGTAAAAGTTTTAATGTAAAATTGTAAAAATATGTCGATTTTCATTAGAAAAATTCCCTCGGAGGCAACTCGTTATTGAGTATAAGAAGATTCCTGTATAGTAGTTCATTCTCACCACTTTGATGAGTACACATAAAGGCAGGGGTTTGACTCCTCCCATCTATGATAGGACGTACTTCCTAAGAGAATGGGTATACCGTGACCGGTGATGGCACTTAGGAATCAACCCCAGTTTCAATCAATATTACTGTTTAGGTGGTCAGGTCATTCAGATTTTTCCTTGTACTTTCTGGCGGATTTGGAGTAGAGAGTTTAAAGCTTATTAGAGCAAAAAATTACAGAAAAGGACAAAATTCAGTTTTAACCCTTCTTTGCATGATGATGGAAATTTCCATCATAATATTTAGTCAACAAAAAAAGGTACTCAAAACCCTTGTACTGTAAATTTGTTGTTTCTGGCAACTTTTTAAGCGACTATTGCGTACAAAAAAAGGCAGTTGTCAAAAATAGCAAACGTCACTGTCAATTACCAGGCCTACAACTTGTCATTCCGCTGTTTGTTGTGACTGGAAGAAATGAGCGAGATTTTAAATTGTTTTATGGAAATTAATTTATTATTAATAATTATTAATTAATTAAATTATCATACAGAATAAAGAAGATTTAGTAAAGAATATTTTTATTTATTTATTTAGTACTGAGCTAAATATGTGACAATGCATGATGATGTAAATTTCCATCATATTGTTTTTTACATAATACATATTTTTATTTACACCAAGATTTTTTTTAAATATTTTTCCTTTAATCTAGAGCATTAATTACATCACCCTGATTTTTTTTTAAAAAAAGAAAAAATCATGCAAAAAAGGGTTAAATATGTTATCCAGGCATTAAAATTTTTAATGGAAATATGAAGCCATTAGATTCCTCACCACTAGAAATATTTATATATTTCACAATAAAAAGAAAAGCAGTCTATCATGATTTAATGTATGAGCCGCAAGACAAGTAGATCGATAATCAGTATTAACCTTCCTCCTTTTTTTACCGTCTTGCCTTTATTGTCATAAGCACTTAACAAAGGCCTATAATATGATAATTATAAAACTTGTAATAAAGGATTCGGTTACTTTCTTTCAAAAAATAAGCAAACAAATTCTTTTAACATTGACCCACCCTTGCCAAAGAACGTTAAAATAATAATAAGGATAAAACCCAAATTGTGCGCCCTTTATATAGACACAAAAAATAAATAAATGTTGAATTTCCTGACGATATTGACATGTAATTTTCTAGAATGTTAACAAATATTCATCTATAAAGATAAAACAACAAATATTTATTTTTGTTCATGTAAACACACAAACTTTAAGTTTTAATAGAAACAACTAAAAAGTTTATATTCATCAAGATCAATTTTCTTCGCCAAAAGGCGACCATCGGCTCAATAATCAATACATTATGTGCGTTAAAACCCCATTTTGTTGTCAGAAATTGGAAAACAAGACAGTTTGTTGGCTCATTTTACTTTCAGGGGCCCGCTATCGAAACTCTCGAGAATAATGAAATCATCGCAACAAAGGCCAAGAGATCGCTCATTAGCCGCGTTCATCATTTTCAAGAAACGAGAAATTAAATTTCCGCCCACGAAACATCATAAGTAATTAGATTTTTTCAAAAGATAGGGACTGATTAATACTTGAGGAATTCATTATAAGATTCTTGTTTCGTATGTAGAAAGTTAACTATCTGTGGCATGAGTAGAATCTCATTATTTTCAAGGGAATCTCAGCACAAATAGATTTAATTTCAGAAATACTTCTGAGGAAAATTTGTTGTTTCTGATAAGCAGTGAAACTGATGCATTCTGGTTTGAAGAATCATGATGTAGGATTTTGATTAAATCAAAAACTTTGATATTTTATTTTAAAAAATATAGCCAATCGATTAACTTTTATTTTATTTTTTGTGTATTTGTTATGATTGTGCGTGTGCAATAATTCTAGCTATATACTCCTTATAACAAATTATTATTTTTTAAAAATATTTTGAGAACATATCGTTGATTTATTAAAGAATTTATTTAATTAGATTTTGATTCCATAAGAATGCTGCCATCTAGTGGGGGATTTGATAAATAAGTAGTATAACTGATTTTTTCTGCTTTGTAGAATTGTGTCATAGGATATTATTAAATCAAATGATGTTATAAAATCAAATCTCTATGTTATAAAAATTATAGCCTCTCTACCAACTTCAATAATTTCTGTGTGTTTGTTTTGATGGATTTGTGCGCGTGGAATAATTTTAATTTTGTTTAGCTATATACTCCTCATAACAAATTATTATTTTTTGAAATATTTTAAGAACATATTGTTGATTTAATAAAGAATTTATTTAATTAGATTTTGATTCCATGTGCATGATGCCATCTATTGAGGGATTTGGTAAATAAGCAGTAAAACTGATTTTTTCTGCTTTATAGAATTGTGTCATAGGATTTTATTAGATCAAATGATGAAATAAAATAAAATCTCGATGATATAAAAATTATAGCCTCTCTACCAAATCTCATGTTTTTATATTTTATTGTATTTGTTAGGATGGATTTGTGTGTGTGGAATCATTCTAATTTTGTTTAGCTATATACTCCTTATAACAAATTATTATTTTTTAAAATATTTTGAGAACATATCGTTGATTTATTAAATAATTTATTTAATTAGTTTTTGATTCAATAAGAATGCTGCCGTCTAGTGGGAGATTTGATAAATAAGTAGTAAAATTGATTTTTTCTGCTTTGTAGAATTGTGTCATAGGATTTTATTAAATCAAATGATGCTATAAAATCAAATCTCTATGTTATAAAAATTATAGCCTTCTGCCAACTTTCATGTTATTTTATTTCATTGTGTTTGTTAGGATGGATTTGTGCGTGTGGAATAATTTTAATTTTGTTTATCTATATACTCCTTATAACAAATTATTATTCTTTAAACATATTTTGAGAATATAACGTTGATTTATTAAAGAATTTATTTAATTAGATTTTGATTTCATAAGCATGCTGCCATCTAGTGAGGGATTTGGTAAATATTCAATAAAACTGATTTTTTCTGGTTTTGTAGAATTGTGTCATGGGATTTTATTAAATCAAATGATGTTAATAAATCAAATCTTGATGTTATAAAAATTATAGCCTCTCGACCAACTTTCATTTTATTTTATTCTTTTGTGTTTGTTATGATGGAAATTTGTACTCCATGTGCAATTACTCTGAAATGTTATATGCTACTTATAAAAAAGTTATAAGGAGCATATATAGTTAATTTATATACTCTTTAGAGCGTCGGCGTCCTGACACAGAGGTAGCGCGCCTTCCTCGTGATCTGGGCATCCAGGGGTTCGAGTTCCAGTTAGGGCATGGTTGTTTTTCTGTGTACTATCAGTGAAGGAGTATGAATATGTCCCCATGTAAAAAAGCTACACAAGAGAATGTGATGAGAGCATGACTAAGTTATACTGTTGGCCCTAGTTGGCGCTACTTCAAAAAAAGACGACGAAGAAGAGAGATGTTCATTCGGTTTCAAAAGTTTTCTGCACTGTGACGAAATAATTCTCACATTAACTTACTGAAAAGTAAAATAACAAAATTCCGTCTCTGCCTCCCCACCTTTTTTTGTCTCGTCTATTTCTATAAATTCTAATTTATCCGACTTTTTGCATTCTGCAGTTTTTGATGTATAGATTTTATTTATACTTATTATTTGAGAGAAATAAAAACATTTTTCAAATGTTATCCCTTTTATTCATTTTTATTGATTATTTAGCTGGCTTAATCAGTAAACAAATGATATCATATTTCGATTTTTCTCGGTTCATTTTTCAACCGCCGTGTAAGCGTGTCTGGTAACTATTATACGAAATTACTGACAAATTTAGGAAATAAAGGTACAAAGTATTGTTACATGCGGGCGAGAGCCGCGAAAACGCACCAAAGTTGGCGGCGTTTGGCGAAGAGCGTAGCGACAGCTTGATTGGTTTGGCGAAAGGAATAGTCTAGTAGCCGCTGGATCTTACGTGAAGCACCGCGTTGCTTCCCGTAATTTTGGGCGTTCGCTGGCTCGTCTATATTAGGGACGGATTGCCGTAGCTCCAACGGTTAGTTAGTTCGTTGAGAGTTCTTCCTCTCGGAAGAGAAGCTTCTCACTGGACTAGCAGATTACTTTTCTCTCTTGATATTAGTGAGCTGTGTTTACGTTTGCTGTTAACGTTGAGTAATTGAGCTCGCTGTGATTTACTGTTGCTGTGCTATACGATAGCTGTTTTGAAAACTGTATTTATTGTGCGTAAGCATGTATTTACCCTGTTAGGGACTGTTGACTGCTGGATTGTATTTATCTCAAGTTTTTCTTTCTCAAGTCATCCTGTAAATAGCTGTAAATAAATGTGTTTGTGCCGTCCTCAAGTAAAATCCATTCAATCTGAATCTGCTACGCTAAAAACGTAATAGTATTATTAAAATCCCAATGCTAGTTATTATTGATTTGTTTATACGAGTATTATGGTGCGAAAATTAAGGTAAAGTGACTTATACGTGTACAAATTAAGGGACAAAATATTTTCAAAACAGCAGTCTTATTATCGTAAACAATATCGGTTTTCGTTATTTTAACAATACCATTACAATACCGTATAATATTGCAATAACGTTTACGTTATTTAACTACGACGTTTGTTTTAAACAATAACCTTAAAAAATTTCCCACAATAAAAAAAGTATTCTTTAAGAAATTGTGCTGCAGAACGCCATGAAAATGCCGGTGTAAGCTTTTTTAACAGCTTAACAGCTTTGCCCGTATGCCGTACGTGCATCGATTTACTGAATTTTGATTGCTGTAAGTTAAAAATAAAGCATTCACAATGATTATAATTCTACATGAAAATGACTTCGAATACATAGATAAGCCATGGTTTTAATGGATATCCATTTCAAACAAAATAAGAAAATATTCCTAAAATAGAAGGTGTTATCTTGTTAGATAGTAAAGAAAATAAAACAGTTAAGTGGTTAATGGTGTTCCCACAGCTTGAAATATGCTTGAAACACAAACACAAGACAGTTATCGTACAGTATTATTTTACTTGTGTTTTCAGATTCTGGTGTTTACCTTAGGGTTTCAGGTTCTGGTCATGGTCTGGTGCACGTTTATTCAGTCAGAGCCAAACGTCCTCCAGTTGGTGTGTTTTGGCAGTTTGGAGAAGGGGATGTTGGTGTCAGGTGTCGCCCTCGTTATCTGATCGCGATTCAAAATAATGAGGCCCATCCCAAAATACCCCTAATGCTACTTTAAAATGGGAAGTTAATACAACTAATCTCAATTAAGTATTAATTTAAGCGAGTATAACTTTCTTGGTGTTAGTCTAGTGGCATTATTTTCACTTTAAAGAGTTCATAGTAAATGAAAAGTAGACTAATACATCAGCATATTATTTATGTCTGTAATTTTTTTAGAAGAGCGTGCAGGATATCCTAGAGCAAAAATTTGTTTTCTATTTTTTAAACGATAACCAGCAAGAGTGGTCTTCCTGAAATATTCTCGCATATACTCTATTAAAGACGCTATACCAAACAGCACCTTGTTGGCGTATTATACAGGAGTTGGACAAAAATATGAGAACACTTTGTGAAATGCTTGCTTAAAAGTAATAGTTGATTCTAGATGAGTCTGTAGGTTGCGCTACTGTATTTCCTCATTAACGCCATCTGTACAATGTCCTTAATACGTTGTAAGTGTCAGTTGTTGTCAGATTAGTCATCTGTGTAGTTGCTAGTGCAATATGTCTGAGCTTAGTGAATTCTAACGTGGACAAATTAGTGGAGCTCGAATGGTAGGTGCTTCCGTAACCAAGGTAGCCGAAGTGTTTGGTGTCTCAAAAAGCACGGTATCGAGGATTTATACTGTATACAGAAACAGCGGGAAAACATCCTCTGCTAAGTCACAACGTGGACGAAAATGTATGTTGAGTGATCGTGACAGACGGGCATTGAAGATGATTGGGACGGAAAATAAGAAGACGATAGCTTCAAAAATCATTTCTGAAGTTAATGTCGGTCTTAAAAACCCTGTCAGCGTTAAAACAATAAGAAGGGAACTCCACAAGCAGGGAATTGTAGGACGAGTTGCAATTCCAAAACAACCTCATCAGTAATGCAAATGCCTGTAACAAGAAAAGATGGTGCCAAATCCATAAAACCTGGACGATGGACCAATGGAAGACGGTCATTTGGTCAGATGAATCTTGTTTCACTCTATTCCCAACTTCTGGCCAAGTTTACGTCTGGAGAAGGCCATCACAAGCGTACGATTCAGAATGCTTGCTGCCAAGAGTAAAACATAGCAGGGGTTCTGTCATGATTTGGGCAGTCATATCGTGATATTCCAGGTCCCCCATGATTACCTTGCAAGGTCGCATTACTGGTAAAGATTATATGACCATTTTGACCGATCAAGTCCATCCCATGGTACAGTATTTGTTCCCCAATGGTAATGCTGTGTACGAAGACGATAGAGCTCATATTCACACTGCTCGCATCGTCCAAGACTGGTTTTGTGAGCATGAGAAGGATTTGTCACATCTCCCCAGGCCACCACAGTCATCGGATATCAATATTATTGAGCCTTTGTGGTCTACTTTAGAGAGAAAGGTGCGTGATCTCTATCCCCTTCCATCATCTCTAACTGAACTTGCCCCTGTTTTGCAGGAAGAATTTTATAAGATTCCCTTGAAAACCATACAGGACCTGTATTTATCGATACCTAACAGAATTCAAGCAGTTTTAAATGCTCATGGTTGTCCTTCACGGTATTAGGCACGATATTATATTCTTTTTTAGGTGTTCGCATATTTTTGTCCAACCCCTATAATTCTTTTGATTTATTCGGATATTAAGTTCTGACGTGGGGTTAATGCATTTTATCGTTTTACAAAATAGATTGAAACAAAAAAATTCTAAATACCTACAATTATAGTAACAAAATCTCACTCTAAATTTAATGTACTTAACTCTGCATTTTTGAGTTAATGCATCTACATATTTCTGGAATTGCATTTTGGTAGCTGGTCAACCCTTCATTAAATTTGGCTCAAAATTTGATAGATGTCTACTTTATAATGTTATATATGTGTGCCGAATTTTATGCATCTAGGCTTCTTCATTCTGTAATTATCATGCTAATCAATATTTGAACATCCAGACGGACAGATTTTCTTTGAATGGAAATTGGTTAAAAATTTGATAGAAATCTAAATGTTTAGTGTAAAGTCTGTATGCCAAATTTAACCCCTCTACTGAGAGATTTATTGAGTTATCTTTGTCACAAATAGATTAACAGACGAAGAGTCATTTTTTTAAAAAAAAATTGTGTTTTTCAAATTTAGGGAAGATTTTTTATAATCTCGAATATGATTTTTTTGACAATTATTGTACCTTCTCTAAACTAAGTTGACAAGAAAGTAAAAAAAAACATTTATTGTGAAAACTGAAAAAAAAAATGTTTATTAACACAAAAAATGTAATTGTCATTTATATTTTATTTATTTTATTTCACTTTAAAGTATTTAAAAGAAACCTTGTTATGACAATTACCAGACCGTTTTATCCAAATAAATATTATGTATTTATTTATTTACGTTTATTTCAATTTATCCTCTTGATTCTAACATTTCAATATTTCTTATCTCAAGTTCTTGGACAAAACTGTAAGTTTAAAATGTCAAATACAAATTCGTATATGAAATCCCTTATTTTGATTAATCCATCGAATTATCAATTCAGTTGATGAAAAATATGCTCTATGTTAATATGAAAATATTCCGAAGATTAACGTATTGAAGCCATTTTAACAATGAAAAATAGTTCCTTCAATGGAATTTGCACATCATCAAGCAATTGATAATAATTTTATTTTTATTAAAACGAAAGTCTACTCTGAACAGATTTCTAAATCTAAATCCTTCCTGTTTCTCATACGACAGCCATAACGAACCAGAATCAAGACAATGCTCTTTTAATGTTAGCATTTCTCTAAGGAGTTAGACTATCATCTGCGTCTTCCACACCGTTAATGAAACAAAGAACAGACGGTAATTTAAATGGCTGAGTTGAGGAGAATTAATGCTACCTCAGCGGCAGAATAATAAGTTTTCCTGCCCTGAGGCTTTCCTTTCGCGAGCTTTCGTTTCAGTACTCTCTTTGGGACGTTTGGAACAGGATTTATTGAGAAAATAATTGCTTTTGCTGCTCTTAAAACGATCCAAGGACTTTATGAGCAGATTTGAACTTTTTGTTTAGTGTTTTTAGTCTGAAAATGTCCTTAAAGCCAATTGCCAACTTAGGAAGATCTTCCTAATGGTGGGGAGGGGCAAACATTCTTTTAGTACTGGATGGTATTTAAAAGAAATAATTTTATTGCTTGATGGTAGAAAGTTAGCTGTAACTTCCATAAAACAAAAGATTAATATTCATTTGCGCAGACGATTTTATCTTTGTTTTTTATCTCAATTCAAAAGTAGGAAGGATAATTGCATTCGAAAAATATTGCTTATTTCTCGAACTGTTTTTTTATTTAACAAATTCAAGATGTTTTAAATAAATTTCATTGCATTTTCTTAATGCGATAAATAAGAATACCAGAATAAGTCCTACATGAAAGTATAATATGATTTGGAATGAAACATTTAAGACATTAGCAACAATTTATTTGTCA
>JAOUZG010000631.1:1916585-1927947 GCA_026289955.1 Argiope argentata | reverse complement strand
TGTAGTATTATTTATAAATAGCGATATGAATAATGCACATTCTTTTAAAGCATTCTACTGGATCTATAGCTTCTATATTTGCCGTCTAAAATGAGGCTTTGTAGAGTGCATGATAAAAATATTCACTAGAGAATCGGAATCATAGTGTTTATAGACTCTTATACTATTTGTAAATATTAATATATAGAATGAAAATTTTTAAACATTCTACTGTGCAGAACATTGGATCTAAAGCTTCCACATTTTTCATTTAGAACGAGGCTTTATAGAGTGCACGATAAAAAAAATTACTAGAGAGTTTGAACCATAATGTTAAGGGATTGTTATGCTAATTGTAAATAAAGAAATAAAGAATGCGTTTTAAAAAACATTCTACTGTGCGGAGCATTGGATTTAGAGTTACTATATTTTTCATTTAATACTTTTGGAGTAATAAATATTCATTAATAAGGGTTATTTTTGAAAATGTTCTATTTTTTAAATTAAGAATTAAACGAAAATTTCACTTATTTCTTCATAATTTAAGAACATAAAAGTCCGTTTTTATATCATTATAAAATCCAAAAAACTTAGTTTCTTAGTTCTAACAACTTTATTTTGATAAGAAAAAATTCACAATTTCTGGTAATTTTTTAATATATTTTAAGGTAATTTTACTAACAGCAATTTAATTATTTTAATACTCACAATATAGAAAATTCTCAAAAATGGCATTTCCCAATTTCCTGAAGAAATTTTGATAATTTACAAAGGTGCCTTTACAATGCAGCTTTGTATAGCACGATAAAAAATTTACATTCACAAAAAAGTTTGTAACATATTGAATATGGACTGTTATAATATTTGTAAATAGTCGGATGAATATTGCATAAATGGTTTTATTATTATGTTGTGCAGAACATTGAATCTAGACTGATCAAATTTATCATTTAACATTTTTTTAGTAATAGTTACTCAGTAATAAGGGTTTTCTTTTTATAATTTCCGATTTTTCAATTTAAGAATCAATCAAAACTTTTAGCTCTCAATAATTTAATGGCGTAAAAAGCAGTATAAAACCCAAAAACTTTGCTTTTTCATGATAATAATTTTTTATACAAAATTTTTCTCTTTTGTAAATTTTCAACATATATTTAAGTAAATTTGCTAACACGTTTATTGCAAAGATATTAATTAAATTTTAATTGTATACGTTTCGTTGCTGAATAAGTAAAAATAAAATCTTTAAGAACATAATGAGACCCAAAATATAACCATTCTACTTCATTTCACACCTGAAATTTAAATTTTTAAAAAAATCAGCAATAGATTTGTAGGCGGATAACGCAAATTATTTCATTCAATTTGGCGATTTCAATGATGTTATTTCCATCACAGAACTTGTTTATGATGTAATATAAAAACATAAGATAACAAATAAATAATAATAAAGATTAAAATAAAATCTGCTATGCATATTTCAATGTATCATGCCAAAATATAATATCTTGAACGACCAAGCAGCACGTGCTCGTGCAAGTTAAATTATATTTTTTATTCATTTTAATGGTTTCATTGAATGAGTCACTTTAGTATTGCAAACGATCCAAAAAAATTTGTCTCGTATTGATTGCTTAAAAAAATATCACATTTCTTATTTATTTCATTTCATATAATCGCGTGCTCAAAATGACATTTTTCTAGGTTTGATTGGCTGTAGTCATTAATTTATTTTTTTAAAATCAGGGATTTTTTAATGCAATGGCAGCACGTTATTAAAAGCTGATTTTTTGAGATGCTCGTGCAGATGATGAAATTTCACTTATTCGCCTACGATTTTTTTTTTTGCGGATGTTGTCCCAAAATAACATTATGGTCTAACATAACAAAATCTGTATACAATTATTTAGAGTAATGAATTATAAAAAAATTTCTGGAGTTTAAAAAAGACGATACCAATTTAGGAAAAAAAAAGTTATTTTGTAAAATAAAATCCAGCAAAAGAAAAGAATTTAAATAAGGTTGAAATTCAACCAGATAAAGAAAAACCGAACTAATTAAAAACAAGTGAACAAACAGTAAATTTTAGTTTGAAAATAAAAGATAGAGTCAAACTGCGTAGTATCAATGTTTCATGACAAAATATTTTCCTTTGATATCTTGAACCAAATTAGACTTTGTCTTAAAATCTCCGTTTGGAACAACATGCATTCCACTTACAGATAATGCGCATTGGATTTGAAATTAAATTTCTAGACTTGATATAAATCAAGTAGAAAGAATTACGCTTTATTAAACAATATTTTAATCATCCATCTGAATGTATTATTGATCCATTTAAAAAAATTATATATTCAATCAAGTTTGTTGAGAGCAAATATTCAAATATAAATAAGTTTTCCTTGATTTGACGACATTGAAATAATTTATGGTTCTTTTAGAGCAATAAAATTTTAACATATTTAATACCCTTTCTTACTCTAATTACCAATGTCTCATCTCATACAATTACAACAATTAAATCTTTGTTGAGAACTCCGGAATAACTTTTACCTAAAAATAACTTTCTTTACTCGCATCGTATTGATGTACAGAAACAAGTTTTACAGAGAAGATTCCAAACACCTGATTAGCTCGTAAGTTCGTTCACTGAAATTTATCTTTCGAATTCCCAGAACTTTTTAGAAAAGTTATTATCATGTGAGATCATGACGTTGTTTTGGTTAGGAAATTTTAGTGTCTCATTCGTTTTTTCATTGGTAGATAGTGAGTCACTTGAGCCAATACATTTGAGGTTTGTTGTGCCAGTATTGTTTGAAATATTTTATTAAAGTTACTATCAATAACCTGTTTGTCGTTTCTATGAAATGACATCATCTTCCAGTTTGTTTACGATTTCATATTTTTAGAAAATTAATCTCGCACTCGAAAGATTATCGTTTGGTTTTGTTTTTTGGAATTCACGTTTTAACTATCACAATTTTGTAAAACACGACATATTTATTCTTTAATGATATTATAAGCGCATTCTTACAGTATATTGAGAAATATAATTAGTACGTATTAGGATATAATTTTAATATCAATCTGAATTGCGTTCATTGAAATTTACCTCGTATATAATAGCTTCTAATAATAGTAAACTTTTATTTGGAATGACTGGTTTTGCTAATCATAAAATCGGTCGAGCTCCAAAACTTTGTTTGCCAGCTCAAGAATAATAGAATTCAGAAACTTTCTCGCAAATTTTCTAAGAAAGATATCGTCTTCAATGGAAATCTTGCACTGGTGCACAATAGTTTTAAAATATTAACCTTTAGCATGAATTTTCGATTCCTGATTCATCGTTTGATCCATGGCGAGTTTTCCAACAATAAATCTCTGGTTTCGGTCAAAAATATCCAAGAATGAAATTTTGGTTTCACACTCGATCTTCTCAACCAAACGAAACAAATATTTGACACAAAATTGCGCTTGTAATCAAAATTTATGATTACAAATTACATTTCTAAATTATTGTTTTTACGAGTTTCTAAAAGTATACACCGACAGACAATGTACCCTTGGGAGATTTGGATCAAAGTTTGTTAGGTATCTACAATAATGTACAGAATTTCATCAATCTTTCTAGATTTCTTAGCTTTGCAGCTATCGTGCTAATTTATATTCAAACAGCCGGACAGACAGATTTTCTTTAAACATATTTTGCTCAAAATTTGGTTGAAATCTGCCAATTCGGTGTGAAGACCAGTGCCAAATTTCAACGGTCTAGCTCAAAGCGCATTTCGGTTAGCTTTGATAAAGACAGAAAGAGGGACATTTTACAAAAATATGGTTTCAGTGAGCTCTTAAAGATAGAGAGATGCGACAGGAGAGAGCATCATCACCTTTTCGCCAAGGATATTTAGCGCCAAATATGGCAACCCGATGTTGTCGTTGGAGGATATCTTCCTCTGGGCGATAAGACGCAAGAGCGCGGGGTGTTGGCGGTTTTGAAAAGTGCGCCAAGGGGATGATGTTCTCCACGGATCAACCGGTGGAGTTTCGTCAAATTTTCATGTTTAAATCTTTTGATGATTAGTATACTTAGTCTATAATATATAAACTAAAAAGTAAAAATATGAATAATTAATAGCGGTTTATACTTTCAATATTACAGGAATTGAAGCTTAGAAAATTACAAATATAGTAATAAGAATAACTGCTCAAGTTAATCAGGTATTTGTCATAACGATTGTTGTAGGTAAAAATATTCTGTGAAATTAAACTTTGAATTAAATCCATTCAATAACATTCTTAATTTATTCTTTATTTTAGTAAAAGAGGCAAATTTAGATTAAATTGCATTAATTTATCGATTCCTACAATTTGCTCACACTCTCCCTACGTATATATCAAATTTTCAATCGTTAATAAACTGCTTTGTAGGCACTTGATGTCAATCCTTTTTTTTTCAAATATTGATTCATTCATTTTTATTAATTAATTTAAAACTAACTTTCCCGCCAAAAATCTTCATTTCATCACCTCCAAATATGCAACGAATTCAGTTTGTTTTTTCTCCCAAGCACCATGCTTAAATTACATGTTTTCGGCCGATTGTTTCAAACACATCTGTTTATTTCCTTAAAGTTTGATGCATTTGAAATTAAAATTAGTTAATTGATCGATTTTTGCGATTCATTTTGTTGTACTTTCGAATTAAAGTAATATAGAATAAAGGAAATTATAAATTTCTAATCTTTATTGCTTTACTCTAACTGGTGTAGAAAATTCACGTAATTTGCGTTGCCATAATTGGCTTTGAATCCTCAATTGACATTGAAATTTCAATGCTCGTAAAATTTTTGATCAATTTTTTTATATAAATTGCAGCTGTTAGGCCTTTATGGCCGAATTGATATATAGTTAGATTCATATCCCTTGGGATGCAAGTTCGATCCGTGAACCGAATATTCTCCATGTGTGTGAGACCCCCATCAACTTCATAATTTAGAAACTAAAGAAAAAGGTGAAAGCGAATAAATAATAACAAACAAAAGTAATAGTCCACCACCATATATAGAAAGGAGAAAGGAAAATTGCCAGGAAATCCGCTTTCTATTTTGTCGCTTAATATTGCAATTCTGTCATATTTATATTAATTGTAATTATTTAATAAAAAGTAACTAAAATAAAAAATTTCTTTGCTAACCTAAGTAGGAATTTATTTTAAAAAAATTGTTTTTTATATTACTTATTACTGTTTCTAAGAAACTAGGGAATCTATAAGGGATAATAACACAAAAATGAACCTTTTAGAAAATTGATTATTTTAAAAATGTAAAAGAGTTGGAAAAAAATTACTGATTCCACTGTATATTAAAGAGTTTAATTTAATAATTATTGAAAGTTGGCGAAAGAAAAATAATTTTTTTCATTATTACAAAACTTCCAGAAATACCCGAAATTCTCGATTCTAATACACGAAATGATATTAATTCAAAGGCATTTTTTTATTTATATAGTTTAAATATATAACCAATGTAGCGTAATGTGTAAAGTTTAAATATATTAACCTTTAAAATATTTTTCTACACTGTGTATTAAATAAAAACATTATTGTACCATTTACTATTTCATCACAAAACATTTGTTAGCATAAAAGAAGAATTATAAACTTTTCACTTACACAAATTTATTCCTTTAAAAGGAGTATTTCGTATTCATATGCTATTTTGAACTAAAATTCAGGAATTTGGTTCCTTTTTGCAGACAAAAACTATCAATAAATTTAGCAAAATGACCCATTTTATAAAATAATTTTTTTAAAATCAAAACACCATTTCAAAGAAGTTGAATTTTATCACTTTCTACAAAAACTCATTCGATTCTATTATTCAAGAATTCAAAAGAATTTTTATGAAACGCTTTTAAAGAAGTTTAAAACCATTACAGTTACAGGAATTCCATTTTAAATTTCCTTTATCTAGAAAAATGCAATGTTTTATGAAAAGAATTGTGTCAGAACATCTGTTCTGGAAATACCATAAATATATAAACTCTTTAAAAATTGCTTTGAAAGTTTTGAAATTGTAAGCAGGTGTATATGAAAGGGAAAATATGTTTGATGTTAAAGAAATTCAAAAGTTCTTCGAATTTTATTATATCCAGATTTAAAAAAAATTCAACACCATGTCAATGACAATAAAATCACTTACGAAGAGAAAAATTGAATTCAAATTAATTTCACTGAGTTTTTAAAGAATGCGGTTTTTGTATTATGCATTAAGTTTAAAGGAAAAAATCTAAACATTAGTTTTAATATAATTACAAAAATAAAAAAAATGATAAAGAGCCAAACGATTTTGAAAATATTAAGTTTAGAAGAAACAATCGAGGCATTAATTTTAATATCAATATATAAAAAAAGAAAAATATTAAACAACAAACGATTTTGCTGCAATTTCAAA
Organism: Argiope argentata; assembly: GCA_026289955.1. NCBI lineage: Eukaryota > Metazoa > Arthropoda > Arachnida > Araneae > Araneidae > Argiope > Argiope argentata. The sequence continues at coordinate 1,921,516 of JAOUZG010000631.1, read as the reverse complement.
AATATTAATCTGGAGTTTGTTAGACTTAAAAATCAATAAAGTTTTCAAAAATGTTAAGTAATTTATTTAATGGAAAACTATTTAAAATGTGTGTAATTTTTACTTGACGAAATTAACAAAGCATAAGCAAGTTATAAAAAGCTAAATTTGAATGAAATGCTAAAATAATTTTTATAAATATATCATTTCTTTTTTCGTTACATATCAATGAATCGGAGAATATAGAAACAGCGAGTGTGAGCTCCCCAAAATTTTCTCGCATACATACAAAGATGCTATGTTCCTCCTCTGCTTTGCATAAAACTGAAATGCTCTTATATTTTTATTTTTAGAGTCCCGTATATAAGTACGCATTAAAGAAAAACCTATATTGTGTATTATTTCGTAAATATTCGCAATTGTTAAGAAATAATCAAAACGAACGATCTTTTTTAATACACAAATACCAGTAAACCAATTTGTTTTCGTAAAAATGACAGAAAAAAATTATTGCGCTTCTCTTTTGTATAGACAATGGTGTAGAATACAGTGATTCGGTTTTTTTCTACGTTTTTTTATTTACAAAACATTAAAAAAGACGATTTAAAAAAAGAAACTAAGAATTCAGTCATTACCCAAGTGAAGCAGAGTTAATAAAAGTATGCAGGAATAGGAACAGCGGTTCAGTATCCCTCAGTATTTCTCAGATACTCAATAGTTATTCCATTTTAACTGGTAAAATTAAATATCTTGGGTTAAGACTGTGAAAGCTTTACAAAACATTAGTAAGAAACAGTTAAAAAATATTGATATTCATTGATTAAATACTGATAACAGTATATTTGCTAATACACAAATATATTCTTACGGATTACCGAGTTCGCTTGTAGTGGGTGTATGGTATGAAGACAATCAGCAGACTTCAATAGAAAACAACGACGACGTTTATTTCACATGAAGGTACAAACACAAAGACGAGGCAAATATGTACAACCGAGACCAACACACAACAGTACACCTTAACAGACAGTAGCCCACAAGTAGAAATAGACCACACCACACAAAGCAGCCAGACAGAATCCAGCCGGAGATGGGATTATCGGAGCTTTGCTCTACAATCTCTCCAAACGGCTAAAATTTTCACTGTCATCACACTTTAGCTGTCGACTTACTATCACACGAGTGGTTACTCCACACTCATACGACACTGCTTCTATAATAGACAGCAGGACTCGACAAATATCAGCTTAACACTTGCTTGGACTCCTTACAATGCTGGCACTCCGTTGTTGCTTCGCTATCTTCTCGAAGACTCTTTACTTTTCCTCTGTTCCAACTCTGCTTTCGCTTCAGTTCAATTCACCCTACAGATGGAGTTCGAGTTTGATGGCAATTTTTTCGGAGCACCCATCCTTAGCGCAAAGGACAATCTCCTTAATGAAGTGATTGTTATGTTCAGTGGCTTTTAGTAAACTAACATGAGCTAGATATGTTCTTGATGAACGTGCGTTCACCCTGCAGCTTGAAAATGCCAGCCTTTTATAGCTCCTTAAAGGCGAGTCCAGAACCTTCTGAGGGAATCAGGACACATCCTAGTTTTTATTGGACGGATCGTTAAAATTCTCGAAGTTCCCAGCAATATCCATTTTGTCTCCAAAGTCCTCAAATTCGTTGCCAAGTTTGTCGCCAAGCTCTGTGACGCGGCACCCGTTCATCATGAAGCAGGACTGATCGTAAAATGGTCTTTTTTACGATGATTCTATTCGTACTGGAAAGCAAAATTACAGGTTTGTAATAATATGAAAATTTAATATGTAATTTGATCCTATTTTTTTCTACAGATTGACTCTAAAATTTGGCAAACAATCAGAATTGTTTTCATTAGATCACATACAGTTTCACTTCTATAAGTCATCGCGTATTTTGAGTTATTACTCTTATATGCAGGTCAAAAATACTGATAAACAGATTGTCGGTCGTTTAATTTATTCGTTAGATTTTTTTTTTCAAAATGTTGTTGAGAATATACATTTTAGATGCTAAATCTATGTATCACATTTCATCTGTCTATCTTGTTTCGTTTTGTCGTTATCGATTTCACTCACACTCGGATGTCTAAATATATTTCATTCAAAATTTGATAAAAACCTACAAATTTGGTCTAAAGTCTATATACCAAATTTTGCAATTTAAGTTATCGTGTTCTCAGACACACAAACAGAATTGGGGGGGGACCAGAATTGAAACAGAAAAAAAAACACAGTTGTGTATTTTTGAACTCCAGTAGATCTGAAATGTGATAAAATCTCGTGTTCGAATTTTTAGACATTATACAGACAGTTCGAATTTTTTTTCTCATTTTATACTTCGTAAAATAAGAAAGTAAAAAATAAGAATTCGGGCATTTTAATAAACAGAACTAATAAAAAGATACGAGAATATGATAGCAAACGATTTTATGTATGAAATTAAATATTCTATCTATTCGAATGCTTTGAATTTGGGTCTAATAGGTTTCTGAATTCTAATATAGATCAAATATTCTCCTGAACCCCTTTCTTCGGCGAAATGAGCAGTGTTCTAAATTTAGTTCCAACTCTAACAACCGAAATGAATTCCTGTAGATAAAGTTACTTTAGGTCTAAAGGGATCAAATTTTGCGAGATAAGTATTCGAATTTTCTAAGAATATTCACTCAAAATAACTTTACTTTAAATCCAAATTGTAGTTTGTAAAGTAAAATAAATCGAGAAAAATAAAATTTACATATTTAATAATGGATTGAATAACATCAGAATTTCAGATTCCCAGTGAAACATTCAATTTATTCGAAATCTTGGAAAATTGAATTCCGTTCATTCTAATAATTTAAAGGGGACATGTCCGAAACTTTAAAAATATATACAACATTATACATATGTAAGAAGTATATAATGAAGACCTTACTGCGAAAAAGACAATCATTGAAAGATAGCATTAGAAACTAAAGTAAATCTATTGAAACGATCTTTCAACAATATATATTTTAATAGCCGTTTAATAGGACATTTTTCTATTTAAAATATTTTCTACTTGTGTTTAAATTATAATTTATCATTATTTATAAACTAATCACCTTTGGCTCTCGGTTAATTGTCTAGCTGGCTATGTTTGATTGTCTAGGATATTGGTTATTTTTACCAATAATACAAATCAGTGTCTGTGTATGTGTTGATCGCTCTTTAAGTCCCACTGTTTGATCTACAGCCATGAAATTTTGCTCATATATTCTTTGGAGGCTGTGAATACTCAAAATTTTTGATATTTTAAATAGTTAAAAATTAAACTGGAATTTTGGTGTTTTTTCCGCTGTAATTTCTAAAATAAATATTGTACAAAAAATGATATTGCGATATTTTTCAAAATTAAATTGTTTTAAACATTGTAATTGAATAATACTAATTTAATAATTGTGAGAATTTTTTCAGACCTGGTAATTTTTATGCCAGAACATAATGTAGTTTTTGGTGTCAAAAAAAAATCCGTAGGCGAACAAATAAAAAAATTTATTATCTGCCCGAGCATCTCAAAAAATCAGCTTTTAATAGTGTTGTCATCCCTATTGTCGATTGAAAAAAAATACGTTAATGACTACAGCCAATAAAACCTAGAAAAATGTCATTTTGAGGAAGTGATTATATGAAATGAAATAAATAGGAAATGCCAAATTTTTTTTAAACAATAAATGCGAGTCAAAGTTGTTTTGATCGCTTGCCATACTAAAATGACCCCTTCAATAAAACAATCAAAATGAGTAAAAATATAGTTTAACTCGCACGAGCACGTGGTGCTTGGCTGTTCAAGAAATGATGTTCTGACATGATACATTGAAATAAGAATAGAAGATTTCATTTTAATCTTTATTATTTTTATTATCTATACATAGTATAAAATGAAGTCTCCTGAAAGCGTCTCCACTGCGCATGTGCAAATAGCAAGAGCTGTGATATGCATTTAGATACATTTCTTTGTTAACGTCTGATTTTAAACAGCGACTCAAATCTCAGTATGCCGAAAAGAAGGAAATTCAACCTCAACGTTACTGTTATGTTTGTTTGATGTTGCGTAACATGGCCATGTCATATCGGGTGGAGGCTAGACTTAAGTTTAAAGCTATTTTTTCTTCTTGGATGCTATGCCACGGGCAACGCCGTTCAGGTACTGCTAGTATTTTCAAATGTATTACATTATTGCCCAGAAATTCAAATTATTTTCCATATTTCATAAAATATTTACTCGCATTATTTTCTTTCATTGTTGAAAACTAAGGAAAAATTCTATTTAATATCTGTGTAATTTACAAGATTAAAAAATAAAGCGAAAATACAGCGAAATTTAGAAGACAGATGAACAGCACATTTAGTACTATGTCTTAGGACTGGTTTTCATTAGCAAAGCTCATGTGCACAGTGAATAGAAAATGTAAAATTATTAAAGCAACATAATGGTAATGTGGGAAAAATTACCTAAACAATTACTCATCCTAAAAGATTTATTAGAGCAATACGATGGTAATAGGGGGAATACCTTAACGATTTTTAGAACAACATAATGGTAATGTGTGAAAAATTGCTTAAACTTGAACTCACCCTAAACGATTTATTAGAGCAACATGTTGGTAATGTGGGAAAAATTACTTAAACAGTAACTCATCCTAAACTATTTATTAGAGCAATATGATGGTAATGGGGGGGGGATTACCTTAACGATTTTTGGAGCAACATGATGGTAATGTGTGAAAAATTACTTAAACATGAACTCACCGTAAGCCATTTATTAGAGCAACATGTTGGTAATGTGGGAAAAATTATTTAAACAGTAACTCATCCTAAACTATTTATTAGAGCAATATGATGGTAATGGGGGGATTACCTTAACGATTTTTAGAGCAACATGATGGTAATGTGTAAAAA
>JAOUZG010000631.1:1890194-1909029 GCA_026289955.1 Argiope argentata | reverse complement strand
GTCTTCGAAAAATAGAAATTCGAAACCAAGAAGAATGTCCCAGTTTTAGACTTACTCGAGTTAAAACACACAACATTTTTAGAATTATGATTTTTTTCTGTTTATCTGAGATTAAAATATTCAAAAATGCTTAGAACTAAACTATTAAAATTTGGTATAATGTCTTTATATCAAATTTTTAGATTATTATCGTGTCAACAAAAATCCATAGGCTTAAAATTGAAATTTTATTATCTGCAGGAGCATCTCAAAAAAATACGCTTTTAATAACGCGTTGCTATTGCATTTACAAAAGTTCTGATTAAAAAAATAAATTGACTACAGCGAATAAAACCTTGAAAAATGTCATTTTGAGCACATGTTTATATGAAATAGGAAATGCGATATTTTTTAAAAACAATAAATGCGAGACAGTTTTTTTTGGATCGTTTGCAATACTAAAGTGATTCATTCGATGAAACAATGAAAATGAATAAAAATAATTTAACTTGCACGAGCATGTGGTGCTTGGCCGTTCAAGAAATGATGTTCTGAAATGATATTCTGAAATATGCATAGCAGATTTCACTTTTATCTTTTTTTAAAATTAAATTGTGAGTGACCTTTCTTCAGTTGAACTCTGGTTGGCTGTCCGATTATAAGATAACACTTTCAGTATAAAACCAAGAGAACTAGATGTATAAAATTTGGTATACAGATTTAACATATAAAATGTAGATACCAATCAAATATGAAACAAATTTTGTCAAGGGATTGACTATCTGTCGGTCTCTAGCATGTAAAAGCAATAACTCAAAAAAAGCCATGACTTAAAATATGTAACAGTTGATAAATAACTTTTCAATAACAGTTATAGCTTCATGGCAATTTTTCTTTAAAAAATAAAGTAAGTAAATTTTGTTTGTAAATTAAGTAAAGTAAATTTTGTTTTTAAATCAAGTAAAGTAAGTTTTGTTTGTAAATTAAGTAACGGAAGTTTTGTTTGTGAATTAAGTAAAGTAAATTTTGTTTGTAAATCAAGTAAAGTAAGTTTTGTTTGTAAATTATATAAAGTAAGTTTTATTTGTAAATTAAGTAAAGTAAGTTTTGTTTTAAAATTAAAGCAAATAGAAACAAAGCGGTTAAAATACAGATTCGATTTTCAGGTATTTTTGTTTGCAAGGTATTACTCGCTAAAAAAAATCGCCAAGGATCATATGAAAAATACAGTAACAATATACAGGGTGTCCAAAAAGTTCCCGTACTGGTGATTTGTGAATTTATTTTACAAAAACAACGTTTAAAAAGAATTATTTTTATGCCAATGATAAAAAGCACTTTAAACATAACTAAGGAAAAAAATACTAAACTTACATTTATAATAAATGTTCAAAATGTCCATCCCTTTCTTGGGGACAAGGCTGAAGCATGTTTTTCGAAACGCGTTTTAACATGCTAGGAGTGATTTCTTGTATCCTTTGGGTAATTGCGATTTTCAAATCTTCTATTGTTTGAGGATCACCTTCATAAGCTTTGTCCTTTAAATATCCCCACAGAAAAAAGTGCGGGATGGTCAGATCAGGGGATCGAGGTGGCCAAAGATTTTTTTGAGATAAGTCGATCGCCGAAAAAAGCTTCAAACATGTCCACGTTTTCATTACCCGTATGGCAAAATTTAATATACTTGAAAAAAAAAATCATGGACAATGATTTTTTAAATTTGGAGTACGGGAACTTTTTGGACACACAGTACAATTCACGCCAAAGATTAATATTTCTTATAATACCGTTCGCCAATGCCTTGCATCGTGGACTTACTCAATTTTCACAATTTTATATGGAAGAAGGAAGATAACATCTTTATTAAAGAATATGCCAGTGAGTTTTGAGGAAACCACTAACTACGTGTTGATTTATCATATATTGCATGTAATTGGTAGTATACATGAACTGTACGTTGTTTTTTATGATAATTATTCCAATTATTTATTATGCATAATTATGATTTATGTTCTTGTTGTTTCTTATGGCACTTCCCGTGGACAAGATCGCTGAGGTAATCAGCGTCTCTTGTTTTGTAGTAACGCCAATTTTGGCCAAGAATACGACTTTTGTTACTCACTCATCGCATTCGCTTGCACAGAACCTTTTTCAGGGAAGCACATTTACACACTTTACAGCTAAAACACAGAAGAACAACCATACCCGAACCGGGACGTCCAGATCATGGGGAAGACGCTCTACCCTTATGCCAGTATTATGATTTATAATATATTAGGTTGGGGAATAAGACATCCATTATTATTTTATAGCCATCTGGCGAGAAAATAATGGATTTCTTTTTTCATTATTTTCACAAATTCCATATGGAAACAAAATAATGGAAAGAAATCCATTATTTTCTTGATAGATGGCTGTAAAATAATAATGGATTTCTTATTCCCTAACCTAATATTATAACAAATCAATAAACGAATTTGATCGAAAAATCATTTGTAAAGTAGGTTCATGTTCAGGTTTGTTTTATCACAAGAGATATAGCTGAATTAAGCATATGTTTTAAAAAAATTCTTCATATATTCACTTTAGTTGAGGTGGATTTTTTAAATTTAAAAATAAAAGTTCTTTGAACGTGCGTTCGCGATTTTACTGACCCAAATTAAATTTTTCACAGAAGTTTTATCATTGAAAGTTAAAATAATAAATGCCAGCGAGATCTAAAATTAAAATTTATGAAAATAAAAACTGTAACTCCGAAAACCGTAGATAATTTCGAAAAAAAAAGTTTTCTAATGGGGAATCAAAAGATTGAAAGCTGTCTTTAGAACCTACTTTTATCTTTTAAGTGCTTGCTAAAAGCGTAAATATTGCATCTATTTTTATCTTACATCGCTTTTCCTTTGATATCCGATTCTAGCTGGGTATATAGCGGTATTCTTTCAGGAAAATTTTGCTTTTTTCAATACTTTATACTATATTTAGACTTGGGTCTTGGGTCGACCTTTATAATGGTTTAAAATATTTCATTTGATTAAAAATCTAAATTTGTTTTATTTCATTCAAAATCTAAGACGTCACTTTATGTTAACACTTTGCTGATTAGTGACGAGTTAACTCGTCTTTTCATGTCCAAACGTTGTTGACCGGGACGAGTTAACTCGTCATTACACTTGCATTATCTGTTTCAATTTATAACACCGAGGGCGATATAGAACATTGCAAAAACTTGGCGTATCGTGTTTAGTCTTGTCCGCTCTATAACAGAAAAATTGCTTTTCCTAGTATTTACATTTTGATTAGAATTTTAGTAAAATTCCAAAAATTTCAACCATGACGGAACGTATCGGCGAAGAACTTTTTGATGTTCCAATTCAACAAAATTCACTGGAGTTTTTTTTTTTTTTAAACGTTTTACTTTCATATTCAATTACAAAAAAGTAGCCGGTGACATGACATAGTTTCTGTGTAAAATTGCCGGTCACCAAAATGTTAAAAAAATTTTGAATGTTAGACTATAAAATATCAAAAAATAAATTTTCTGATTTAAAAGTTTGCTGAAAAAACCGTGATTCGATTGTAATAATTCAATCATCGGACTTTTTTTTGTAAATTTTCTTTCTTAATCATAAATATTGTCGAAAGAGAATTAAAATTAAAATGCTGAAAACAAGTAAATAAACTTAAAGATCTATTCCCTTTTTTGAGAGTTGAAATTCAATAATATTTACGATACATATCAAATAAAGTTACTATTCATCATAGCAATCATTTTTAATGAACTTTTCTCAAACAAACACACTTGAAATTACTGGGATTGCTTGTTTCTTTTGCCCCCCCCCCCATAATTTTAGAGGTACATCATTCTTGAAATGATTCACCCTTAAAATTTCTCTGATATTAACGCTATACAACGCGTTCAGAGGTTTCAGGCTTAATGTGGTGAACAAAACCGAGACTACCTGTTGTTGTTGTTACTTATGACACTTGCCATGGAAAGCCCCGCTGATACATCAGCAGATTTTAAGCCGGATAAATACGTCTCTTGTTTTACAAGTAACGCCATCTAGGGCCAAGAGTACGACTTAGCTACAAACTCGTTACAACCCTTTTTAGGGGGCGGTCTTCCTTCTTGCAAGTTCATTCATTCATCTCAGATTGTAATTTAGACCTGGAACAGAGAACAATCACCTCTGACCCAGTACCACCAGTGATATTACTCACGACATGGAGGACTTTGCGACCACGAACAGATTTAACGAGCGCCAATCGCCACACACTCGGGGATTGTTTTGGCCGGTGAGTTTCGAACCCGTAACCTATGGAGTACGAGTCCAACGCTCTACCAACCAGGCCACCCGGACTACCTTTTCGCCTTTAACCTCTATCGATACTGAAAAGTTCCAAACGCCCATTCCATGAAACTATGGCGGACGCCCGATATTTCTAAGCTTGCTTTTATCAGTGATGCTTCGAGAAAGTTTTCTATGCATCAATGAATTTTGATATAAAAGACTGATTTATTTTCTATAGATCTTACTTCACTGTCTCTGAATTTTGTAAAAGACAACTTAGTATGAAGATTTTTGACATTTGAGCCATTATGGTGATGACGAACATTTGACTGCTATTTTGTAAATATTGATAAAAAGAGATAATTTATCTTAATTTTGTAGATACTGATAAATCATTTTATTGCAGTTTTTTTTAAATATTGAAACAGGTAGGTATTTAATTACTTTTTAAATGTCAACAAAGGGAGATAATTAATTGTTTTTCAAAGCACCGAGACCAGTAGACATTTAATCATTTTTTAAATACAGACAAAAGCAGGTATTTCGTTGTTATTTTGTATAAATACGGATAAAAACATAAATGTAATTGCAATCTTGTAAATACCAATAAAAGCGGTAATTCTGAAAATACCGATAAAAGAGGGAATTTAATTGCAATTTTGTGTTGTTCATTTCAGTAGACAACCATTTACAACAATTTTATCTCGCTAAAGATAGAGATGCGAAAAGATAGTGCATTTCCGGAATTTTTCGTCATTTGATTTCCGCCCCACTAAATACACTTTTCACTTAATTGTTTTTGCCATTAACACAAATCCGTAGGCGAAAAATAAAAATTTTATTATCTGCAAGAGCATCTCAAAAAGTCAGCTTTTAATAACGTGTAGCCACTGCATTTACAAAAGCTTTGGTTTAAAATAAAAGTTAATGACTAAAGTAAATAAAACCTAGAAAATTTCATTTTGAGTACGTGATTATATAATGAAATAAATAGGAAATGGGATATTTTTTTAAACAATCAATGCGAGACAAAGTTTCTTGGATCGTTTGCAATCCTATGTGACTCATTCAATACAACAATTAAAATGAATAAAAATATTTTTTTTGCACGAACAATAATTAATATAGCGGTTTTGATTTATATTCTATGATGCATTGATTTTTTTAAATTGCATTTTGGATATCTGTTTAGTTATACCAATTGCACAATTTTGAAATTGAATAAGGGCTACTTTGTGAACAGCGCAGTCATTTTATAAATGCAGCCAGAAAATGAGTTGATTCTCATTAATACAGACAGGATTATTACCAAAATTATCTCAAGACGTAGAACCCAACACTTCTGTGAAATGACCATTAATAAAGATGGCACTAGAACCTACGAATTATGTGGGAACTGCCCAGAGGAGAAACAAGAATGAAACACATCTTTTCTAGACTGGCCATCATAAGAAGCTTACAGGCCATTGATGAATTTCCCTTTCGGGGAGACCTCCACAATGACAAGATTGTGAACATTACTAAGGCTGTGATTCTGGTACATGAAGTAATTTGACTTGACTTCAAATGGACACAGCACCAACCGACCAAATGGGTTGATACTCTCTTCAAAATATTCAAAACAAAAGGCCTAGATTGATTGATTTAAAAGATGCAGGAAAAGGTAAATGATCTTTGAAATTGAGTTTCTAACCTGATACACTCTAATCTAAAAGCTGAAACCTAACCATCGCAGGGATACTGATTGAATTGAAATTCTTGTAAATTCTCAGATATTGGGCAAACTTTGAGGAATGAAAACTCATACCCTGAGTATGTAAAAATTGTTCATAAGTACCAAAAGGAAAAAAGAGGAAGGAGCAAAAGCATGACGTCACATTTGGTATAGGAAAAATTGCTTTGCTGAACTGTTGAGGTTTTTTTAAACATTAAAATTTTTTAAAAAAAGAATATGTTTCCGCCATTCATAATTGGAAAAATATGAAAGTGACTTGCTTTAAAATTACAGAATGCTCTACACAGGATTTAGCGCAGAGATCCAGTTGTTAGACTTTTATGACCAGATATTTTGGATTATTTTTCTTTCTTGGATGATGTCTAAGGTATAAATAAAACCATAATTTATTACAGATTCATCTACTGTGGATGTCAGGAAGTGTTTAGTAATCATTTTGAGTAACTGCTTATGTAATTACCCCATTGAATATAGTAATTCACATAGAAGTAAATGTGAATAATGTTTATATTTCTTGCAATTGAATTTGATCCCATATTTATTCTTTTGCAGCTTTCCCAAACTGTGTGTTGCAATTAGTTGCACAGACAACTTTTATATACTTCAAGCATGGATTCTATTTCACCACATTTTGACTGATTGGTTGGATTTCATGATTGTGTCATTTGACTTTGTCCCTTTTGTGAAAATTTAATGCTGTCTTGGACAGCATTCTTTAGAATACTAAAACGGAAGTTTTAAAGTTTTCCATGCATACTGCTCATTCAAGAATTTGAAAAACCTGTACTCTTTTGTGCATAAGTCAGGTAGCATTTACTTAATCAAAATAAGAGTAGACATTTATATTTAACAATAAAGTGAGCTGATTGTTTGAGGATTTAGAAAGCGAAAACATTGTGGATGGATGACTCGTAATATTGTGGTGAAAAAAAAAAAGATTCCAATTCACAATAAAATACTTTAGAGCACTTTTTATTTACAGTAAGAGGCCTAAACCACAAATTTTGTAATATATATAAAGATTTCTGTTTTTAAAAATCATTTTTAATTCCCTCTTTTACAAAATTATAATTTTTATGTTAAAACATTTTAACTTAATTATTATTGTTAGCGAAAGTTATTTATATGTTACTGAATTTTTTCAATAACATGTTGAAATGAATAGCAGGAGATAATCTCCATGGCATCTAATGATATTATGTAAAATATTCGTTGTGTCATTCCAGAAAATTTTTGCCACTTGAAAGAGCAATATAAGCAAGCAATATGCAGTTTAGATTTAAAATAAAATGTAGTCAGACATGACCAGACATGCTTGTACATAAGAAGAAAAACAGAACAGAAAAAGTACCTAATGGGGTAGAAATAAGGGTCTAATGCCAAAAAAGTAATAGTCTCAGGAATGAACAGTACATTCTCTTATTTTTGAGATTTACATCAAATTGAACTTTCAGTATATTCTATTCATTTCTTTAGCTGCCTATTAGACTCTTTACCCTTCTTTGCATGATTTTTTCTTTTTTTTAAAAAAAATCAGGGTGATGTAATTAATGCTCTAGATTAAAGGAAAAATATTTTAAAAAATCTTGGTGTAAATAAAAATATGTATTATGTAAAAAACAATATGATGGAAATTTACATCATCACGCATTGTCACATATTTAGCTCAGTACTAAATAAATAAAAAAAAATATTCTTTACTAAATCTTCTTTATTCTGTATGATAATTTAATTAATTAATAATAAATTAATTTCCATAAAACAATTTAAAATATCGCTCATTTCTTCCAGTCACAACAAACAGCGGAATGACAAGTTGTAGGCCTGGTAATTGACAGTGACGTTTGCTATTTTTTGACAACTGCGTTTTTTTGTATGCAATAGTCGCTTAAAAAGTTGCCAGCAACAACAAATTTACAGTACAAGGGTTTTGAGTACCTTTTTTTGTTGACTAAATATTATGATGGAAATTTCCATCATCATGCAAAGAAGGGTTAATGGATAAGTACTAGTCTTACGAGAATAGCAACTGATCATGGCCTAAGAACATCTGAGTTTGAATTCCCACCAGATTCTGTTATCAAGCAATAACTTCCAAGAAGGAAATATCAATGAAACAGGTAATCATCTGTTGACAAAAATATATAAAGATATGTTACAAAATTTTGTAAATAAGAAGTTAAATGTCCATATTCAGTAGGTATATATAATTAAATTTTCCTTTTTTAATTCAAGGATATTTAATCTATTTTTAAACTAATCACAATAATAAAAAATTCCATCATTTTCATATATTCATCATTCGACTAAGAGTTCATATTAACTAAATTGAATTTGACAGCAACATTTCTGCATTAGTTTAAAGTTAGAAGTAATTATGGATGGTTTGAGATTTTACAATCAGCATCATTAAAATTAGTATTTTACTAATAAATAAATCAGGTAGTATTTAAATAATTAAATTAACTAAGAGGAGAAAGTAATGAAAACAGCATTAAAAAAATAAACTATTTATTTATAAATGATTATTTACAATTTTCCGAGGACGTTTCATCATTTTCTTCGCTCTGAAATAAATATATATGTATGAATATCCAATTAGTTTTTTTTAATGAAGTCACATATAAATTTGATATAAACAGAAACTAAACATAAAATTTATCAAAATTTTTTTTAATTCTTTATTGTTAAATTTATGGAAAGAAAAATATTAGTTTTAAAATCATTAGTAATATCTATAAAAAGGTATACAATTTCCTAAGTTATATAACGTAAGAGTTAACAAAAAATATAAAATTGTTAATTTCATAGCATAAAAAAAATATATCAATTTTTTTTATTTCAAATATGATCTTTTGTCTTAACACTTTGCCACGATGTTTTCTTTCTTTTTTTAAATATTGGAATTAGACCATTCAACATAAATTAATTAATCAAATTCCTTTATTAGCTTAAATATTTTTATGAATTTGTGTAAATAACAACAGGAATTTTTTTTTTTCAATATTAAATGTTTGCAGCTCATTTGCTATGCATCACATGAGAAGGAGTTGATTTCTTTATTAGAATGTTATTTCTTTTACTGTTTTTAATCTTTGCAAATATCTGACGAAGTTGTTTTTCAATATTTATAAATATTTTCTTAATTTGTTCAGAAGTTGTAATAGCTATATTTTTTCAAGTATCAGCTGATATAGTTATTGCTCAGTAAGATAATCAGTTTCATTCCATTTACACATCTATCCAGTAGAGTAATTATTATCTTATAAACAGTAATTTAATATATAATGAACAGATTATTAGTAATAAAGAAAGTAAATTGAAATTCCTATTTCATGAGAAAATTTAATACCTAATTTAGCTTATATTCCGAAGTTTGAATTTTATTCAAAAAGGAATATTTGCAATAATGAGAATGCACCATACAAAAAAGTGAATCCTGAATGAGCAGAAAAAAAATGTGATTCTTTGATAGCTATGTCATCACTGTCAAAAATTGATATCACCTCAAATTTCATACAATAATAAATTAGATTACACATAAGGTTACAACAAGAAAAAATTATAAATTCTGATTTGCCTTAAAATTTACAAGATATTTTCCATGTATGAAATATAAAGAATTTACAAAACTAGTTGCAATTATTATGAAACAATGTGTGTTAACTGAAAATTTTTGGAATACTAATAAATTCTTCTCAATTTTAGCTTCATGATTCAAAATTGAGAGACCACTGGGTCAAAGAATGAAATTTGACAAATTGTATATTCAATACTAAGTTTGTGAAGATGTCATTCCATTGCAAAGAAATGTCTCCATAATTATTTCATGGTATTACAGGAAAATATACCTTTAATCTTTTTACATTTTCTTTGTGATTTTCTTCAGCTTTTTCTTTGCGTTTAGATTTCTGCTTGGATCGTGTCTTCTCAAGCTTATCATTATTGACACTAAGAATAAAAAATGCTAGAATTAGTTTCTTACTATTTATTATGTTGTAATTCCATGTTATATATACAATTATTACATAGATATATTCAGTGATTTAGTACAAAATTTGTCACTCTTTTAAACAACAAAATAATTCATTCTAATAAAAATATAATTCATACGCCTTGTATTGCATAAATTATAAAACTAATTCATTATTTTCCCTAAAAAAAATTGTTGATAATTTTATTAAAATCTATTTCCATTAACACCCAGTTTTAATGATCTTAAAAATTTTGTTTTAATTTCAAAAAACTACAATTAAATTTATTTAAACCTTCTAAAGAAACGCACATGTTTAGGACATTAAAGGAATTGAGTTTTTTAGCTAATAATTGACCAAAGGAAACCTCTTTATATATTTCTAACTGGGATTTTCTTAAATAGGATAAAAAAACAACAGTTTTAATTTATTTTTTAGCTACAATGGTTAGGAAGAAAATCAATATTATCGCGCAAACAACAATCATATTATTCAGTAAGTTAACTGATATTATAAGGTTTTTTTATTGTATCTCACACGATGGATTCCTTTTCTTCAAATTATTTTCACCAAAATTTAGCTAAAAACACTAAGCATACAGTAGAAAATACTGTTTGGAAAAGTAATCAAATCACATTATTTTACTAAAATATTATTCATTAAAAATTCAGTAATGGCACTACTCAAACAGAATCATAATTAATAAACATTAATGATAATGCACTATCAAAATACAAAATTTTTAATACTTAAGGAAATGAATTAAATACTTAATTACAAAAAAAAATGAAGTTATATTAGTGTTTGAAAAAAATTGCATCAAAATTCAAACAGAATAGGGATTTGGACTCCCTACTGAAAGAAAGTAAAAACTATGCCTAGTTCTTGATTTTTATTAATTTTAAGACTAGAATAAATGAAGATATAACAAATCTAAAATTCAAATTTGCACAGTCATCATAAAGTAAAACTAAGAAGTCATGCAAGTTTTATGTGATTAAGTATTTTTATGCTATTCCCCTTAACTCTCTTGATAAATAATCAATAAGCGATGCAGCAATCAAGAGAAAGAATTTCATGTGCCAGTGAAATATTAACTTTTTTTGTAAACTTTTGTATAGAAACTGTTCAGCAAAACTTGCTTTGGAAGCATGATATTGATTGTGGGATTTACAGATGAACACATGAATTAAGTACAAGGATAAACATAAAACACTGCTCAGATAGTGTGAGTGTTCAGAGTAAATACAGCCCAGAAAAGCAGAAAGAGATTCAACCTCAAGATTTTTAGTTGCTGTAATTTAGAAATCATATTAAAATGTAATTGCTGGCAGAAAACTAATAAAGTGAATTTCTTAATGGAACTATTACTTCTATGCACCAGTGTAAATTTGCTTATATATTATAGGTTTACCAATTGTGATTAAAAAAATAAAACTGCAACTGATTGAAGCAAGTATGAGAACCACAAGTTAATTAAACTTCAATATATGAAGAAAGGTTGTATTTTTAAAGGGTGTTCAGAGAAAGGGGAAAAAATACCTGTATTAATATTTTACAGATAGAACACATTCCCAGACCAGCATGGCCATTACAAACAACTTTTTGCTATAGCAACCTATATTCAAGTAGTGTTTGATTAATACTGAGAGTTGATCAATCCACATCAAGGGAAATGAAATTCATTTAATAGTGTGAGATTATCATCCCTTATTTTTTAAAAAATTAAGAAAATATGCATTTACCTGGTAGTAGCTCTACATTTAGGACCCCAATTTGGAGCTGGATTTATTTGGAACCTTAAAAGATTGTTGCATCGAGATTTAGGTTCAGCATCCGGATGAAGTGTAAATGACACTTTTATACTGCAAATGATAAATAAAAGTACTTGTTACAACTCTGAAATTTTGGAAACCAAATATAAAAGCAATTTTTTTTTTAGAATGAAAGAAAATATGAAGAGTAATCTCTAAATTATTGTGATAACTATGTTTAAAATATTTTTCAATAAACATCCTTTTAGCAGAGCATATAAACAGTATTGAAATTCTTTCTATAAAAAAGTAAAAGATATTCATATTTTGAAAGGTTATCTTTGCATATTATTTTAAGGAGTAAACTGATACATTAAAGAAGTTTCAATCAAAATACAATACTTACTTTAAGAATGCAATGACAAGTTGGGATACCCAAATCATTTAATTACAGTTGCAGCTAAATAATTAAGGGCAGTATTAACAAAATATACTGATGATTTTGGCACTTTTATTGCAAATAACCTTCTTGTATAAGTTGTCATACAAAAAGGAAACAATAATCAGAAATTTCTAATTGAATTCTTATTTGAATAGTGTAAATGTAATTTTCTTTCCAGTATCAATGAGATTATTTTAATACAGTACACAGATATTGAAATAGTGTATCCTAGTCTTTCTTTCTTTTTTTAAAAGAAATTGGTTTTGTTTTAGATAAATTCTGTTTAATCAGTTTATTGTAACAATTTATTTTATATTAAATCATGAATTCCCCACCCCCCTCCCTCAATAATGAAATTTTACTTGCTTTTGAGATCAGAGTGTCTTAAGATTTTTTTTTGTAGCTGATTTATTGACTCATCAGTTGTTTGGCAACTTATATATTAGAGAATGAAAAAAATTAATATTATTTTTAAATTTAATTTGTTTACTCAAGAAGTACTAAAAGCAACTCTTTTGAATGTGAAGCAGATACATACATTTTTTATTCCAGTTTTTCACAATCTATTTTAATTGAAAGCTGCCGAAACAATGATTAAATTAGCTGACTTTAGAAGTGGGAAAGGGATCCCTGAAACTTGTCTTACCAAGTCCACCCCTATATGGTTTTAAAAGCTTGATCTTCATTTTTAAAACAATTGAGAATTACATAAATTTTTCTACACTTTGTATACCAAGATAGTAACAATATATGATAAAATTTTCAGTGGGATTAAAAATCTTAATCAATGGAAATTAGTAATGCACAGCAACTTTGTTTAGCTTATATCAGATCATGAAATGCTTTTAAAATTATTGACAACATGGTGTACCTGGATTCTTTGGACATAATAGTTTTTGAAGGTTCTAGTTCAAATGTTTTCTTCCCAGGATACATATTAGCCTGAAATTAAAACAATAAAGAATTTACTATCATAATTTTTATTTCATATATTAATACAAATAAAATAATAATACAACAGATAAATTTTGTTTAAAAAAATACGAACCCAAGCTCTCATGATGTCCCATATAACTTCTGGTGGAGCATCTGTTTTTAATGAAGTTGGTGAAGTATGGGACAAAGAAACTTGATAACCGGCATTCAAAACTGCAGACCTAACCAAGAAAATAAGTTTTTTATTTTCACTGAAAATACAAAATGCATTAATACAGCTTTAAAAATAATTCTGTCAATGATATTATATATTTAAAATGAATAAAGTTAATTCCTTTTATGTCTCTAGTTATATGTGATCATTCAGGGATAAAACATATAATTTCGGATTTCAATGTCATGGTAATATTAATGCATTTCTACAAAAACATCAATTCTATACTAGAGAGCTGATAGACAAATGTAACATCTGCAAGGTTAATTGCGACACAAGATTCTCAAACAGAGACCCTTCTGTCCTGAATTCAAGATTGCAACAAGGCTTTTGTAGCTCAAATAAAAACACACATTTTTTCAAATAATCATAATGTAAGTGTACGAAATCAATAAAATAATTACAAATTATCAGCATCTAAGTTTTTCTTTCTAATCCTTCTTCTCACACTGCAAATTCTCATTATCTAAAATAGCATTCAAGATTGCCTTTTAACAAACACTAGTTCTGAACTAAGAGAAAATTCTAAATTGAAAAATAGGTACAAAAATTATTGTTACATGCCAAATTCAGGAGGACAGCCAAATATCTACTTTACTAGAGGCTCTAGGTGAATTAGATCATATTGCAATGAATTTCCTTTTTTAAAAAATGGATGTAAGCAATTTATGAATTGCATTTACATTTTTCAATACAACTATTTTGATATGGTAACAACTGCAAAAACAATAATAGAAATAATAGAATACAGCTGATAGAAAAAAAGGAACTTTTTCAATGAATAAACATAAAGCACAACCAAAAGGAAATCCTGATAAGTTGATCCATAAAATAGGGATAAATATAATTGAAGCAACCTCACGATATACTGAGCAGGAAAAGGAAGTTTAGAAAGTACAGATGTAAAGTTTTTCAACAAGAGAGTATGATATGGCTCATAGATAATAGCTATCTACTGGAAAGCACTTAGATCTATCTTTGGTTATTTATTTATCAACGGTTTACTTTTTTTATATATAAATGATACATATATTTGGTTATAATCATTTTTTATCTTGAAAAACTGAATATTTTGGTAAAATTGACTTTTTCAGAAGTGGTTGTTTCTAAAACTACCTTTTTAAGGAATTAAAACATATTTTTTAGTATTGAATGAAGGAAACTCTAACTTTAATCCTCCCCAACCAACTTTTACATCCATTAATACAATTATTATGAAAAAAATAATGCTTTATAAATGATAACTAAGTTTTAAAGTTTTTTCCTGTCATCACCAATAAACACGTCTAGTCAAATCTCTTTTTATGTCAGAAGAGTATGATAAATTTTATGAATATAAAGGATATAGATAGTATTAACCTGCAAGTACAAGACAATTTGAAGAACTTAGAGACTAATAAGAAATAAATCAAAACTACCATATTTTAGAAAAAAATTGAACAAATGCATATCATTTTCAAACATGAGAAAGGGGGAAAAAAGCCTTTTATCTTTAACTACATGCCGCTTTTCAAAACTATGTTTTAGGAATCATACATTCACAAAATGTATAAAAGTTCTTAAATATATACATTATATAATAGCATTAATAAAATCTTTTACTTACCTAATTTCATTACTTGATGGAGCTTTAACATGAAGAATGCTAGATAATTGTTCAATACGATGAAATAATGGAAAGTCTTCTAATTCCTAAAACAAATCAATGTAATTCCTAAATCAATCAAATTAAGTTTTAAACAAAAAATACATTATTTATTGTTAAAATTATTTATTTTTAAAGTATTATTTAGTATATTATTAAAGTACATATTTATTTAGCAGATATATTAGGATCAACTCTTGTACTTAATAAAAATAAGAATAAAATAAGAATGTACTTTAATTACTCATGCCACTCATCATGCATCAAAATGAGAAGAAAAAAAATGCACTTAAGAAAAGTAATAAATATATGGCATGCGTAAAATATCAACAGATAGTTGCACAATTAGTTTTTTATCCTATCTTCAGGATATAAATTAAAAAAAGAATACACAACAAAAAAGCTGTGTAAACGATAAATAGAACATTTCATAAAGATAATGAAATATAGTATCATGTGAAATGTAATAAAAACTTTCAGTTTTATTTTAACTTTGTTTTCTTTCATCCTTTTTCAAAAACACTTGAGGAAATCCTTAGTTCAACATGTAAAATGAACTATTGAGTTCATATTAAGTGAAATACTTATAAAAATTGCATTTAAAAATATTTTATATAAATAATCCTTTTTAAAGCAAATTTTAAAAAATCAATTCAGAAATATATAATTATAAAATATTTTAGTCATTATCATTAATGTATAAGCGCAATAACTGCTTTGTCGTATTTTCTTGTTTGAAAATATTTTTTTAATGTTATACTTATACTAAAAATAATGTTATACCAGTACTGTGAAAACATAAAAAATCAATAAAAAATAATCATAATCTAATGCATACCTCTAGTACTACATTAAGCATGCCCACCATTCTTTTTGAAGTATTATAAAGACTACTCTCTTCTTCTATATGCTGTACAGTTTTCTGAATGAAATTTTTATCATGTAATTTATGAGACCAAACGGGACCACACATCTAAAATCGAAAAGAAAAAAAGGAATAAAAATTTACAAAATCTGGAAAAAATATAATTAAATTGCTTATATTTATTAGCAAGAAAAAATTACTTTAAAGGAATGCCCACATATACTGCATTTCTTGTCTATTGGTGGCCCAACACTAGGAGTATACTTTTGTCTGTTGATAGAAAAAGTTACTTATCAATAACTAAACACTGGTACATAACATTTTAAAAATATCTTTACTTTTTAAAAATTGCTTTTAGATAATTAATTTAATATAACCTTTTTGTAAAATACAGATCAAAACAAAGCATATAAATTTATTAAAATAATAAAAATGGATTCTAATTATTTTTTATCAATATTTTTTGGTTAGTTTTATACAATCTTGTATACATCTTTAAAATGAACAATATTTACAGGATAGATTTTTTATAATAAATTAACAAAGGTGGTGATAAACAAACGAAAAAAATATCCAATCCCATGATTTCTAAATCCTGTACTCTGTAATAATGGGTATTTTATTTTATTACAGAGTAATACCTATTATTACTGAGTAATGGGTATTACTCTGTAATAATGGGTAAATGTATTTGATATATTGGATGAGATATAAAATTGTTAAGATATACTTATTAGCAATGATTGAGATAATTTTACTTATTAGCAATGTCTTTAATCTTATTCATTTTCAATCAGATGATATTGCATCAAAATGATAAAAAGTGTTAGGTTAATATAGATTTATTTGCTATCATGTATCGATAAAGATTTGAACATGCATGTTCCTATTTTAAAATCCATATACATTTTTTATTCCCAGTCATAACTGCCATTTTTTCCCATATAATGAAGCACATAACACTAAAGAATATCTATCTTCTCCTATACTCAACTATGTAATCTTTCCTCTCCCCCCCCCCCCCCCCTTTTCTTTTCTTCCATCTATCAATTATAACTAAAACCCTCAGATCACTGCCATTCATAATTTTTCCAAAGAGCAAAATACCAATTTAGAATCATGTTTGCATCAGAATCAAGCTACAAGTGTGAAAATCAGTTACCGATGCAATTAAATATCAACCTGTATCTGAAACAGCAAACTTACACCCCTGCAAATCCCTGCAAAAAAATCAACATATTACACAAAAATCAACTTGCAAAAGAGAGGGGGGGGAGAATGGGAGCTACTTATTCCAGTTTAATTCCCTTAATTCCAAATTAAGCAAAAATCAGTAAGCTCATCAATACCACAATTTTTTTTTAAATAAAGTCTGTTTAATAGAGTTTTATGAGAATTTAAGACAGATTAGAGACTTTAAGATTTATTGATTTTAACTTCATTAATACAAAAATTACTGACTATTTTTACATTGGAGCTCTAAATATAGGTACCATGAGAAAGTCTGGATTTAGTATGGAATACAACAACTGAAACAATTGGTATCACAGGCAAATATTGAAATATATAATACATTAGTACTTTTTATATCATTCATTATCATTCTTTTAAGAAATCTAAGCTTTAAAAAATTACTTTACAAAAAAAATTATACATCGGCTCCATTGAACCTGGAAAATAGTTATCTTCTGCAAAGTATTTATAATAGCAAAGTAAAAATCTTTCTATGGCCAATTACAATCTGTATCTTAATAGCTATTTCTTTAAATAAATTCTCAGAAAAAATGCTTTTTAGTATCTCAATATTTCTATTTAGTTTCTTAAGTCAGGATATATAGAAATGATAAAAATACACTGATTTTGCTGGCCAAAATTTTGCACATAGAAAAACAAACAGAGAGCAAAATCATATTGTGAAACTATGTGAGGGTTGATAGAGAGTATAAATAGATTTCACATGAATACATAAATTTTTTTTAAAAAATAACTAGATATTACCAACTAATTTTATATATGATAAAACAATTCAAAATTATTACTTGAATTCATATAAAAATAAATAGATTATAAAAAAGTAAATTAAAAATACTACCTACCCATGAGGAGTTATGGTTTTAGTGCCTACAGGTTGCAAATAAAATGATCCACATCCAGAACAAACAAAAACCATTGACAATTTGCTAAAATAAGAAATGTTTTACATATGTCAGAGGAAATTTTAAAATACCATTTTAAGAATTAAACAAATCAAAATATTGTATATATATATAAACAATTTAAAATACATTTAATAATCAGGTTAATTCTTCAAAAATTAATATTTTATTTTTATAAAGAAAGATTTTAATATGACTTTTTAGTTATTATTAAACTTCTTAAGTAATAATTAGCTACAATGTTAATTAATAACTGCAATTATTTGAATTAATAACATTCATACTACATTTTACTCAGCAAAATATTTTTAAATTTCAAATTTAGACATATAATTCATATTGTTTTAGAAACCTTACATTGTTTTGTTTATTGTACCAAGTATTCCTTTAATTTTTATACCCTTCACTTATTTCCTTAATTTTTATATTTTCTTACATATAACTAAATCATAGCAAAAAGCTGTAATATTTTTAAATTGTAAATTTTTAAAAGTTGTTTCTATTACTTGATTTTAATGTTAACCATTAATTGCAAAAATATGGAAATTTCAAAAAAAATTTTTAAAAAATACAAAAAGTATTTTATACCAAACCTACTTATGGAAAATAAGACAAATCTTCATATCTTGATTATTAACAATAATGAAAGAATGAAAATCCAATCAAAATATTAGACTCAAAAATAAAAAATTAATTTTACTTCAACAATGAAATATATTGCTGTTAAAATATGTTTTCTCTCTCTCTTTCTCTCTTTATATATATATACTAGCTGACCCGGCAAACGTTGTTTTGCCATATAAATAATTTCCTAGTAATAAATAATTTCCTAGCATTCCCGTA
>JAOUZG010000631.1:1868217-1889794 GCA_026289955.1 Argiope argentata | reverse complement strand
TTATTGGGACAAAAATTTCACATCATTGAAATACAAATTTTAAAATTATATTAAAATGCTAGAAGTAGTCAAGAAAAAAAAATCACTTTATTCTCAAAAATTACAAAAGAATTGTTTCAAGATATATAAATGTGCAAAATTCAGTATCTCTAAGTCAAATATTTTAACATGCTACATTAAGAATTATTATACATAAGAATTTCTTTATTATAAATAAGAATTTCAAACACAAATATATGAACAAAATTAAACTTTTCTAACTTGCTAAGCTTTTACATCCAATAAATTTGTGTATACGTTAAAAAATTATTGAATACATTTATATAAAGTGCATCTCTTTTAAAAATAGAAGCACTGAAAATTTCTTACCAAATGCTTTCTTTAACAGTAGCTGGGCTTGTGAATACTTGCACAAAAACCCGAACATAAAAGTCCACACTTAAAGACAGAAGTGGAACAATATATCTTCCATATCTATTTGCATGTGACTCAATTGACTGCAAAAGTATTCTCAAAGCCTAGACCAAAGCAGAGAAAAATATATTAATATTCAACTTTAGATCTTTCATCTTTTGAAACAAATCTAAATTTTAATCAATCATAAATTTGGAACATAATTGTTAGAAAAATCAAATTTAAATTTAATAATTTAAACACCTGATACACATAAGAAATTAGTTACCAAATAATAATCACACACAAATTATTACTCAAAATAATTCTTTGCTTTTGTTTATATTATGATTTTTTTATTCAATTCAGTATGATTAATATTATTATTATTTTTCTCTTCATTTTGGAATATAATTTGGTTTATATAATTTGGTTTTAAAATAATACATTAATACTTTCATTTCTAAAATGCGTCCATCTATTGAATATTTGTTTTTAAATGTTCAACAATATTAGCAAAAATTTTAAGAAGATTAAATAGTTTCCTTCCTAATTTATGTGCATATAAAATAATATAATTTTTAGTACTGTTACACATATAGCACTATAATAATATTAGTCATAGATTTATATTATTTAAAGTTGTAAATTCGTTTTCAGCATAATTTTCTTTAACTGCATGGAAAATGAAAGACATTCTGAATGAAGCAATACAAGAAATATGTTACAATCAAACATGGCCTATAAGAAAGTACCAGTAAGTTCTCTAGTAAAGATATAGACTTCCTTTTTATTTATTTTCTGATAGCAGGTTACACAGTTTTAAAAAAAGCATAAAAGTTCTACAGCATTACTTTTCATGCTGAAAGTTATTTGTTAAATAATATAATATAAATAATATTCTGTCAACATCTATAGAAATAATTATTATTAATATAAAAATATATTCA
Organism: Argiope argentata; assembly: GCA_026289955.1. Lineage (NCBI taxonomy): Eukaryota > Metazoa > Arthropoda > Arachnida > Araneae > Araneidae > Argiope > Argiope argentata. Next base: position 1,888,451 of record JAOUZG010000631.1, on the reverse strand, counting down.
TATAAGGTCTTAAAAATGACTATGTTTTTGTGCATCACTATTTATGTATAATGCATGACAATCATGTACATTTCTGAATTAAGAAGATTTTAAATGAAATAACTTATAATTCATGTATAATTTTCACAGAACATAAGTCTAATTAAAAAAAACTAATAAAGAAGTAAAGGTGAAAAATAAATCTTTGAAAACCTTCAGCTCAGTCTTAGTAAAAAATGCTGATGAAAATTTCAATCTGTAACATTTTATTGCTTTTTCTCTCCAAACTTTATTAACAAGCATCAATGTTAATGGCAATAATTTTATATAAATATGTATCAAAATAATGCTCAAAAGTTTGTGTTGCTTCCAATAATATTTGATAATACATATTTAGCAATGTCTTTGTGATCACAGCATCTTACATATTCTGACATATAGGCATGACTTTTGCAAACATTCATAAAAGGTTCTTTTTTTTTTATTTATTGCATTCCAAAACAGTGAACACAGTAATATGACTAGCAGAATAGTAAAGGACAAGGTAAATTTTTTGCAAAGTCTCTAAAGATGTATATATGTGTTCTTTATAGTTTAGGAGATTAGCGAATAGCGCTAGGCCCGAACTCCCAATCTTATGGTTAGTAGCCGAGTATCATATCGATAGAGCAAAAGGGGCCGTTCAGCTTGAAGGATATTAATAGGCTTATATAGCAATCACCACAATAGTTAATACACAGACTCTTCAGAATGTTCTACTACCCATGACAGTTAAGGGGTTAAAAATTGTTTTTAAATTAATGCAAATTTAAAAAATACATGTTTGGAATTTATAGAATAAATCAAAGATGATAAACACTGTATCTACTCATCTGACAGTTTAGATTTTTTTACTCTATTAAAAATTGTTTCAATTTTTTTAGAAAACAAACCATTATTTAAAGTCCAAAAATTCAGCCTGGAATTTTAAGTTGTGGGTAAAGATAGCTGAAAATAATAAAAAAAAAATATTTAAATTAAATGTCTGTTGAGTTCCAAGTGCATATGAAATTTATTTTATTTCACTTTATCAAAAAAAAAATATTCAATCAAACAACCATACAAACCAGGTAAAAAGTTTATCTTTAAAGAAGGAGAAATTGTTAAAATTTTATCCATTGTCACAATTTATAAAGTATCTTCATTTAAAGACAGTTTCTCTTAATGGTATTATAACTGTCATAATTAAATATTCTTCTGACTCACATATTTTTAAAATGCTAAATATCGTAATTGCTTTTAGTTTTTGTTTGCTGTAACAATAATTTTTTTTCAAAAAGATTATTTGTTTTTTACACTCCATCATATATGACAGTGAATTTCTCAAGTTTATAATGCCCCAACAAAAGCAACACATCCTGTCTATTATAAGAATATAAACAACAATGCATGGTGCCTTATTTATAGTGCAAATATATACAGTTTATTAAGTCTTAAAATATGCTATAAACTATAGCATCAAAATCAGTTTTTATATTTTTTTCATTCAAATATTTTAATTTTTACTCATGAAAATTAAATAGCTTCTTTTCAGTGCATTTTGCAGGATATAAGTCATTAGCCTGTTCATGCAAAATTTTAGTTATCTTGGCTATTAAGCTGTAATATGGAATGCATTTATTTAAAATTGCATGTTTTATTTGATTAAAACTAAAAAATAAAAATTTAAGGGATCCTGAAATCTATGTAAAAATACTAAAATGAGGCCCAAATTCTTTGTGCTTGGAATGTTGAACTAAAAGAAATTTTTTTTTTAAGTATGATTTTGAAGCAATTAATAACATGGAATAAAAAGATTTACTACATACCAACAGGATCCATTAAACACTGAAGTACTTAAATATCAAACCAAATAAACAATCAAAAAATTCAAAACATTTTTTTAAAAAAATGTTTAAAAAACAAATTGCTGCATATGCACATTGAAAAACCTGTGCACTATGAAATCAAAGCAGAAATGAAACTACTGATTTGGATTAAAGACTATGAAATAAAAGAAGAAAATTAGATTAAAAGAAAATGAATTGAAACTACTGAAAAGCTAGTTTTAAAAAATTCCCATATGGTATAAAAATTATTTTTGTGTAATAATATTTTTGTTATACATAGTGGATAAATGCTAGAGGGTCATTTTTAATTAATGGATGCCTTAACTTTAGATTTTGAGAAGTTGATAACAGCATTTTTCTAGCAATGTTATGGCGAAGGCAACAGACACAAGGATCATTAAATGAATTTTTCATTCCTTTATCATATAAGAAATTTTAACTTTAATAGCAGTTTTAGCCTTTAAAACTTTCATAATCACACAGGTATTTTGTCGCTATGCCCCTGTTCTTTTATTTCATTGCATATACAGCCAAATTTACAGACTGCCCATAAGTTACAGAACAGTATAAAAATTATAAATATTCATTTTTATGTCTTCATATCTTTAAATGAAAAAGGTACCACATTTTATGCACTTTACATTATAGCTGGTTCCTAAATGGCTCTAGCTAAACTACACTGAGTCTAGTAAATTACAAATAAAAAAACTTAAATTTTTAATTTTTTTAACATTTTATAACTAATAGCATCGATGAGAAGAACAACAATAATTTGAATTTCTGACTACAAGACAATTAAGTTGAAGAAATAATGTCTTTCTACATTAATTCTGATCAAACATGCTAGTAACAATAAAACAATGTTATATTACAACTCTTATACAATGACTTTTAGACTTATATTTTAATAAACTACTTCGTTGAAAGAATTCTGTTCATCTCATTGATTTTATAAACTAATAAAAAATGATAATATATAGAAAAACTCTATATATTTTTTCCTATTCTTTCTTTTTTTAAAAAAACATACTTTAGTCTAGAAAGCATAGAAGCCTTTTTTGAAGAAAAAAATCTTAAAAAATGATGAAAAGAAATTATTTTTTTGAAAATCAAAGCCTGAATTTGTGACTTTTTATGACAGATTGAAGCCCTATGATTAATTGCAACATAATAAATAGATTTAAATATTATTTTTACCATTTCATGACAACTGCCTATTTTTGCAGAAACTGCTCCATATTTTGCATGACATGCTTCAACACCATTACCACATAAAATGGCCATATCTGTACATGTAATCATCAAAAGACCTAAAAGTATAAAATATTTCTATAATTAATAAAGCATTTTTAGTCAATACAACAAACTTAAAGATTATTTAAAAAATTAACAGAATACAAATTATCATAGAAAAATCTTAAATATATTTCCATATATCTATCTTACGTAACTTTTTATCATCATAACTGTATAAATGCTTTTAGAGAACGTAATTCAAAGTTCAGAATATTAATTTTGAGTACATGGATTACAAAAACATGCATATTTGTTTTAAAATGTTATTCAATAAAGCATAAGCAAGATAAAAAGCAATATTTAATATTAAATTTCTATTAATAATTAACACAAATATATATGTGCTAGTGTTTTAGATTACAGGCTACCTGACTGAGAACTACCATATTTTGCAAAGATGTTTTTTGATTGTTTTGAAGAATTTAATAATAACTTTAATGAATGACAGATTCAGAAAAATGTTTATTTATTTTCATGAGTAACTTTTTAAAACATTATAGTACAAAATAGATTTTTGTTTGATCTTCAAAGTTATAATTCAAAAGATTATAAATCAATTAATCATAATTAAAATTATAATACAAAAGACTATCTTTTTAATGACATTTGAGTTGTGCATTTTTTCTTCTCAATTATGGTAATTTTTTTTAAAAAATAATATTTATGCATAATTTGCAACAAAACTTTTTAATGTTATAAAGAAGTTCAAAATATTTTCATTATCAATAAGAATATCTAATTATCATTTCTAGAATAATACATAATCTTCTTACATTGTACAAAGCTAAAACAGGAAGATTTATTATCTATGCTGTTCAGAAAAAGAATTAGAAACTGCAGTTACAGTAACATAAAAGAAAAAAAGCAGTTGATGAATCAGGCAATTATGATTTTTTATGGCAATATTTCACTACAAAAAGTTCATATACATATGAAACAAACCATGACGAAAGTTACTGAAAAGCATGATTTAAATGTCTATTACAATCTGTTGCTTAATAGTACTTTGTCAAACATTTTTATACATAAAAATTTAATTGAAATTAATTATAAATATAACTTCCTGTGTATTAGCCTGCCAGTAAAAGTGTCCAATAAATAATAAAGAAGAGGAATAACTTTCACTCTTTAATACCGAAATAGTAACAGAAAAAATTATTTTATAAAATTATATTACATTTATTTTAGTTAGAAAATTAAATGAAACTTTCAACTGTAAAGGTCTAATTAGTTTTAAAAGATCTTTTAAAAAACTAAAATATAGCATTATATAAATATACAATGGTTATTATCTATATTTTACACAGATTTCAATCATGGCAAATAAACCAAATGCAGCTTTTTTTTCTCTTTCAAATACACAAATAAATTATCAGTTTTCTTTTGACATTGCAATTGATTGACAGCAAATATCAACAATTTTATCAACCAAAATGTAAATGCTTAGATTTAGTTTCAAAATAATGAAAGAAATAAGCCTATTTCATTATTTTTTTGTTCAAAAATAGTTCCTTCAAATAGTTTTGGAACAAAGCTATTTCAAGGTTATTGGAAATTAGTTTAATAATAGATTTAAGTGATGTCACATACAAAAATAATATTTGAATGAATTCCAATTTCCAAATATTCTATGTCATATCAATTATATTGATTCAAAAAGTTATGTTATGGACAAAGCAATGCTGACAGCTTTTGAATTGAAAATTCATTATCAATAAAGCACATTCTGTATTAAAAACAAAGGAATATATCAATATACTATCATTCCAAAAACTGACTAAAACAAAATTTACTAATCCAAATTGAATGAACCAAATTTTTGATAGAATATTAATTTTAACAAACAACTGATGATTTTAATTTTGTCTATGCTTTTTTTTCGATAATATTTTTACATCTTTCAAAAATCAATGATTTTTTTGTTAAAAGGAAAATAGAAGAGTATAAAATAGACATTTAAATATAAAATAAAACTATTTAAAATAGAAAAGTATGTAATAAAATTTAAAAAAAAATATGAGAACTTTAACTACTCCATTTCCTCTACTATATAAACTACAAAAAAAAAAAAAAAAAAAAAAAAAAAAGATATCTGAAATAAAAATTTTCATGAAAAGTAGTTAAAAAAGAATTATGAAAATTTTACTCTCAGCATTGAATAATTTAAAAATTACTTTTCAAAGTACTATTTTCCAAATAACAAGATTTAAAATATTTTTTAAGGAAAATAATTCAATAAAATCATAAAGGAATTTTAGAGAAAAATAACGCAGATAAATAAATAACTGCAAATAATAGGAATAGAAGTTTTAATTGCCTTTTTTTGTCCTATTTTTTAGAGAATTTTTTAAAGTTTTTGAGTTACTATGAAGAAATATTAAAAAAAAAAGTTTCCAAAAATCGTGAGAAATAAATAAACTTACCACCATCCTTGACACTTTGCACTGCAGCATCTAAAAAAGGAGCAGCTGTACCATATGGATCAAGATCTATTGCATCAAATCTGTCTTTGTAGCTCCGGCTCTTATACATTATTAACCTAGAATGCAGAAGAAAAAAATATATATGTAAAATTTAAAACAATCACATTAATTATAAATATTTGATTATTATATAAATTTAGCATTTTCCTTAAATGGTTTCCATTTTGTTAGATATAAATTCTATAACCCCCATTATTGTTATTATTGCAACCTAAAAAAAGGGAATAACAATAAATAATGTAAAAAAGTTGTAAAAATTCTCTCCCTCACTAAGAGACAAATGTTTTACAATTATTACATTCGGTCAGCTGTGGGACGACTGTATGACTCTTTTCTTTGTGATTGTCCCAAATGAGGGATTCTCCCCTTTAATGGGACCATCTGGACTTGATTCGAGTCCAGATAATGAGCCACACATGTGTTTTATGGCCTATAAAGAAAGAAATCATGTCAAAACCTTCAGATATAAATCTTTACTTATTGTGGAGGGTCAGCTAAAAGGGTGGATGATCAGCAAATATTCCCACAGTCAATTGTTGACCACTGGGGATATTTCTGAAGAAATATTGGGTGATTGGCATCTCTAGTGTGCCAATGCAAAAATGAGAGGCAGAGTTTGACCAAGGATAAAATGGAAGGTTTTGAAAAGAGGAAGATGAGCTGAGGAGCTGGAAAAGCTCTACAAGATATTTTTCTTTTGAGAGAAGTTCTGAGCTTCTGATTAAAGATCTACCCAAGATATATTGGTAAATCTCTTGAGCTACCACTGCAATAGCTGGATGCGCTAACAGCCTGTTAGTTTTCCTTACATTAGTCGAGGAACTGTTAATCCAGATATTAATATTTCCCAGCATATTAATTTAGATGAGGGTGAGTTATTTTTTATTGTATATAAGCTGTAAATAAAACATTTGTGTTTAAATGCTTCCTGTTCATTTGATCAGGCAGGATAAAGTCATTACAATAAATATAATAATGATTATGACAGATGAAAAGAAATTTAGAATTTCTGGAAATAATAAAAATCAAGCAGAATGTTTTCAAATTAATTTTACTTATAAACATTGAAGAATAAGGTGTAGCTAAAGTTTTTGTGGTTTTGGTTTTCTCTCAGCAACATTAAATAGGTTTAGAACTATAAAGTTTAAACAAATGAATAATAAAATAAGGCATTCATTAAAATAGTAGAATAAGGCATTCATTAAAATAGTAGAGTAAGACATTGGTTAATTAAAACAAGTATTAAAGTTAGTTAAAGCATAGCATGGCAAATGAAAGAAGAAAGTTTAAATCTAGAAATTATGCAATTAAACAACATTATTCAGATAATTGAAGGGTACTTCCACAACAAACTACTTGAAGCAATCTGATTGTTGGCTTATCAAGCAGGTTCTTCATAAAACTAAAAATAAATATGGGCTATTTTCTTCTAAAGGACCGCTCGAGGAGGCAAATTAATCTTACATATTGCTGCCAATTTCTATATCAGGAGTTACTAAGATAGTCAAAATCACTTGACTAAAATCTGTACATTTTTTCTTTCATTATGAGTACATGATTCAGTTAGATAAATTAAGATTAAACTGAAAAAAGTGTCATTACAACATTGTACAAAAGACTCACACTTATGAAAAGATATGAACTAAAAGACAAAGCAATAAAAACTGCAGCAGTAGAACTATTTTTTATAATTGTAGCATTTTTACAGAACATTGAAAATCTATTTTAGTATTTCTTTCAACGATTGATTAGTAATTATATATATATAATTCAATTTACTTACGAAGCATCTTCATTAGCAGCTTGGACAATATTTTCCACTTTATTATGTTTAAGATTTCTCTGTATACTTAAATATGCTTGTGTGTCACGATCATTAGCGATAACTTTACTGAGGTTTGGCACTTCCTTAGCAAAGCGTATTGCTCTTAACCCTGAGGCTGATAAAGCTTCTAAAACAGAAATTCCAGGCTAGATAATAATAAAAAATTTATTAATATTGCAATTAAAAAAACTGGGCAATGTTTAGCTCATAGACATAATTTAGAAGTCTGCACAAGTTTTGGTGTCATTTAATTAGCAGAAATTGGTTAAACTTCTTAGTTTGTATACTAAGAGCTAGATCAGTGATGGGCACACTTGCTTAAAGGCTATATTCAGCTATGCTTACTTGCTTTAAGGCTAGATTCAGTTCTATTGTAATTTGAATCAGAATATAAGGAATTTTAGGAAATACAACCCTAATTTTATTCATTACATTGGTATTAAAAAATGTAAAATCATATTTGAGTTCTTATTTAGTTATGATAAATTATATGGAGTTAACTATCCCCATCCCTCCTTCTGGACCAGTTCCTAATGAAATATGCACATGTCTATAGTCTATGCAATTTCTGTAAACATTTCAAGGACACTCAATTTCACTACTCGTCATTTTTCTCCTTCTGTGTTTCCATTGTGTCGACAAAGCTTGTTTTTTCTCCACACCAGTATATTTCAGTAAGGATGTTAAGCTGACAGTGTAAGCAAACAATTTTAAATTGTTGAATCTAAGATATTTTCTTAAGTAAATAAAATAAATAATTATTTTTTAAAAAACCAGCTTTAGTGCTCTCTGTAAAACTCTCTCACACATTCTTCAATAAAGATGCCAAGAATGCCTTGCATGGTGTAGAATAGTTATGAAATATTAATCTTAGTATGAATTTAGCATTTTTTTACTGATTGTCAGACAGAGAAATGTATATTCTCTACAGACCCCCTAGATGCACACCAAGTTTAAGTACCAAATGTAGTTAAATCCCAGTAAATCTACAATGTATGTGTAAATGAATCCCACAATCCCAAACAAACTAAAGGAAATGTAAACAAAGTATAATAGCAGAGAGCTATTGGAACACCTTAACAGCTGTGTAAAAAAAAAAATGACACTGTTGTCTGATTCAGCACAAATTACTGTTGATTGAAGCATATATATATCAGTGTTGCAAGGCTGACAACCAGTAATGCGGTTGAAAATGTGACCTTGAACTGCCTTCAAAAAATGCATAGACTATAGGTTATACTAAACCTTATATCTCCTTAAATAGAGGTTTACATGGAAATAATAGAAAATAGCTTTTTCCTTTTTTAAAGCACTGAAAAATACTTTATTTTTCTTACCATTTTGCCACATCACCATTCAATATATATACATTTCAATTAACATCAATTTATGTATCTACCGTAAGAAATGTGGTGATTAAATACGGAAGAGTAATAGCACTTTTTCTACTCAATTATAAAAAATATCCATGAGGAAATTGAAATTTTAATCATTTAACTCTATAAACATTTTATTACTTTGTAAACATGCACACACAACACAAAAAATTTGTTATAATGGAACCAATGCCATCTCTAAAAAAGAAGGTTCATTTTTTATTCAAAAATATTGTACTACTGATTTTCAACTAACAAAATATGCAAAGATATTTTGTTATTAAAATATTTAAATAGCAAAATGTACAAAGAAAGCATAACAGTTATATTTAATAACTGGCAAAAGTATAGAAAGGTAAATTTTGTTTATGAAAAGCTGATTAAACATTAGTTATATCAATAATTGTATTCAATAACATACATATTGTAGTATGTAGAAAAGCACTGCATTCCCATTTAACAATCAGGTAGGAGCTCCTACATGTCTTAATATAATAAAAATAATTCTAGAAATTGAATAACTTCAATTTTGAGTCCTGTTATAAACTATATTTATTATTAGTTATTAATATTCTAATCTATTCAAACCAAAGAAGAGTTTTGAAACATATTAAACCAATTTAATTGAGTTGAAAACATACAGTAGCAATGGCATTAATATATATTAAGCATATTTCAGTGATTAATATACCCATCTCACCCCAAAAAATGCTAATTATTATATGCTAATAGCTTTTGCAAACTAAAATGTAATATTGTAACTGATGATTTTGTAAATTAAAATGAAATGACATGCTAATAATTTTATAAAAGAATTAATGGCATGCAAATAATTTTAAAGTTTGCCAATGGCATGCAATTATTACTCAAGTACAAAACATCATATGCATGGTCCTAATAAATTATTAGAATTTTATACTACTTTTTAACTAAACTCTATTTGCTCTAATGAAGTGATCACTTAACACCCCAATTCATTCATTATTTAATGCATGAAAAGTCGATTGGTTGCAGACAAAGCAAAATAATAATAATAATAATTCTATGAGTGCGTGGATGAATGGATAGATTGCCCTTGGATCAAACTGTAACATTCTGGTTTGTAGCCAAGTAGCAAAATCATTATACAACATAATTACTTGTGTGTGATAGATATAATCTGGTTTATGAAGCTTTCAACACAAGTGGTTAAATAAATCTTAAACTTTATCTTATAATTATTGTAAAGAAAAGAAAGCACTATTCTCCTTCTTTCCCCTCTTTCCTTTCCAAGGATCCATTGTTAGAACTTGTATTTTTCTTCAGCTAATGATCTAAAGGTTACTACTGGAGTATATTTAAGAGTGCATACAGCATACATGGAATTTACAATACAAATTTAATTTCTTAGGTATTTTGCAACTTGCAAGAATGGGGGGGGGGGGGGGATATATTTACATAAGCTTCAAGAGAAAGTCTATTTCCAAGAAAAAAGATATTATTTACTAAAATGAGAAATGAGTACTTTCAGTTCAATGAACAAAACTTGTAACCTTTGGAAAAAATAATTTTTGTATGATAAGATTTAAAGCAATACATCGTTAAATGTTTGATAACATGGATAACATTTATCAATGGAGAGTGTATATATGTATATTTTCAAGTTTATGGGTTGTGATCTTTATGGCTAATCTGCGTAGTAATGAGTAAAAAGTCTTAAACCAAGCAATTCCCCTCATAAATCAAGCATAACTTCACAATTTTTATAATTACAAAACTTAATTTATCAAAGAAATACTGGCTCAGCTTTACTGTATGGTCACCCTTGGCGACTTTTTCAAAAGTTGGCGATAAATAATTTTTTTTGGCAACCTTGGCGATAAATAATTTTTTTTTTGGCAACCTGCCGAAAACTGGAATTTTCCCAGAAATTGAGTTTCCCCATTTCGAACTTTGGTGATATATGGTGAAGTTGATTTTGTCTTAGCTCCCACGTTCTTTGAATTTTATTGTGATGGCTGCATGGGGAGAATGATGTTATGTGGTATGATGAGCATGTGAATTTAAGGTATTTGTATGGATTGGATGAAAGGAAAGAGACGTTTGATTTTTGTATGAAAGCGGGGTTGATTGCGAATAGGTATGAATGTCCAAAATGTAATAAAGATATGAAATTGGTTGCAAGCAAAGATGTTAGTGATGGTTATGAATGGAGGTGTAAATCTAAGGTGAAAGGAGAGGAACATGATGTTAAAAGGAGTGTTCTAATTTTTTGATGCTAATATGCCTTACATTTCTTATTTCCTAATATAACCCATAAAAGCTTTGTACTTTTATTTTGTTACAATCCAGAAGTTCGTTATTCCTCTCCGAAACTTTTCAGCCATTTTCTATGCTCTGTTTTCATTGGTTCTCGCTTCGAAGTCGCCAGAATGGCGACTTTTGGCGGGATTTTGAAAAAGTCGCCAAGGGTGACCGTACAGTAAAGTTCTACCGAAATACTAAACAATATTATACAAAAATTTTAGTTGCATTTAAATAATTCAAGCATCAAATTGACAAAATAAATAGTTGCATTTTAATAATTCAAGTATTAAATAAACAAAATAAATAGTCACATTTTAATAAATCAAAACATCAAATAAAATAAAATGTGCTTTGACTTTCCAATATAAGCTACAATGTCTTCTAATTTAAAAAATGCATAGGAATTATTCTCAATAAACTATAATATATATTTTTCTTTAAAAAAATCATATTAAAATTGGAACTTCTCTGTTAGTGATTTCAGCAAATTTCAAGCAACACTAACAAAACTATGCTTATATCAATCTATGTTAGCAATGAACAAAATTATAATAAAATAATATTAACATATGAGATTGTCGATGAACACTAAATTAACATAAATAGCATCTTTAAATCTTACTCTATCAGCATTCTCTGAAGAATTCACGAGCTTGGCTTTAGCCTTTGTTTTGGGCGGATCTCTAGCAAATTGTTTCAAAACAGCAATACTGAAATGAGAATGAAAATAAAACATATAAGATTGATAAAAATAATCAGATAATTCAAAATTATATAATTAAAGAATACATTAAAACAGTAAATTCTGTCTAGCTATAATAAATATTTTTTATTTGTTATATTCTCATCTTTTAAGAAAAACTTCATAAACATAATTCATAAAACTTTCTGAGGTTTAGCTCTGTTCAGAAATGGTACATTACAATATATATTAACATTTAAGAGATTTAAAACTTTAAGAGATTTTAAACTTTAAGACATTTAAACCAACTAAAAAAAATGAAAATAAATTCACCTATGAAAAATGATAAATAAGAAAATTCAAGTGTCTTGTTCCTATTTTGAAAATACTTGATATCTAAGTACTCTATGAATTTATTTTCACTGCTATGAAGAAGAAAATTTTAAAATAAATTACTAATCATCTTATAATGCAATAAATCTTCTAATATCAATCTCCTCTCCCGTCTTCACACATACAATTTTCAAAACAAATATTTCAGATTTCCTCTTTTAAGTCTAAAGTATTATATGTCAGAGGCAATATTAATTTAAAACATATTTTCATATTTCCATGATATAATCAACAGAATTAAGTTTAATTCAATGGCGAGACAGTTATCAAAATTTAGAAATATTTTTCAGCTCTCAAGTGACGTGATAATTGCAAAGAAATTTTGCCTGTTATTTACGCCAATTTACACACATATATTTTTAATGAATCAAACTATGCATTAATGTTAAGGCATACACAAGTAATTCATGAAAGTAATGAATAATGGTGACATCAATTTACCTTAAATCACGATTAAATTCCTGCACAGGATTGTAGAAAACATCATGAGAACTTGGGAAGAGAACTTCAGCCTTTCCTTCAGTTACAGCAGTGAAAGGAGTTTTATCAATGTATATAAGATTATCAACGTTTTCAAGTTCTTTCTTTCCTTCACCACTTATCACTGATTCAGTCATTCTAGGGAATATCTTTTTAATCGACGAATAGAAATTATTTAAACGCAAAATTGATTTTACATTCGACAACATGTGCTAAACACATGGAAAAACACAACAATCATTCTGTTATTAACAGACACTTTTGTGATTCCGCATTTCCGCTCTAAAGCCGCGTGAGCTGAAATTGCAACCAATGGGGAAGCTTCCTGGGATTTATGGTAACCTATCACAATGATAGCCTTGCCAAGAGGAATAATTTGATGTACAAAGCGCCAAGAAAGAGCAAAAGTGTTCGAAGACGGTGCTTGTAACAGTACAATCAAAGCATTGACTGATCAAAAATTTCATTTTCCAATATCTTTTTCAAATAAGAAAATATTTAATAATAATACAAAATTAAAACTGCTTCCAGTTTAGTACTGGTGAGGAATAAAAGAGTTCTTGACTTTTTAAACTGTATTTTTATTCACAACCATACTAACACAAAATAATAAAACATTTCTTAAGATGAGATCACAGGAATGAATAATGTTGATCACAGAGAAGGCAGAAAAATATTACCAACATAAACAATGAATCAAAAATGATAAAATTTTAAATTTCTTCATGTAGCTGCTCTCTTATTGGCCAGTGTACGGCGCCGGCGCAGTAAGGTGCTCCGCACTCATTTACACGAGCAGCGCTGCCACAGGTAGCCCCCCACCAGCGATAGCGAGATCTCAGCTATACCTGGGGTTAAATTTCACTTTACGGCCGTTGCGTGTAGTTACTTCTGGTCTCTCGGGTTTCCCATGACACTTCTCTGTTGGCGAACTAGGATCCAAAGGTTTTCTTTCCTGATGCAATGGTTCCATTCCAGGCGTTGCTACTCTTTCGGCATCTGTCTTGTCCATGCTATCCGTGAGCTCTTTCAAGATGTATGCTGGCTTTAAACGGTCAATATTAATAGCAACCCGTTTGTCGTGCCTTAAAATCTTGAATACCTTTTCGCCACGTTCAATGACTTTAAATGGTCCTTCGTAAGGAGCTTGTAAACCCTTTTTCAGAGTATCGGTTCGCAGGAACACATGGGTGCAAGAAGCCAAATCTTTGTTTACAAAAATTGGATGCTGCCCATGCTGTCGAGACGCTCTTGGTGCTAGACGCTGCATAGTCTCCTTGAGTCTGCCCACGTAAGTAGCGGGGTCAGCGACATTCTTAGTAGGATACAAAAATTCTCCCGGTAGACGCAAAGTGGTTCCATACAGCATTTCTGCCGTTGATGCCTGGAGGTCTTCCTTCCATGCTGTCCGGAATCCCAGAAGCACCGTTGGCAGCACAGTGGTCCACCGATGATTTCCATGGGCTTTAATTGCTTCCTTTAACTGCCGGTGGAATCTCTCCACTTGGCCATTTGCTGCTGGATGGTAAGCAGTAGTTCGAATCCTCTCGGTACCCAAAAACTTCATCAAAGCATAAAAGAGAGATGATTCGAACTGTTTACCCTGATCTGTTGTCAATCTGATAGGAGTACCAAATCTAGAAATCCAGCCAGCGTAAAAGGTTTTTGCCACGTTTTCTGCCGAGATCTCCACCAGCGGATATGCCTCAGGCCACTTCGAAAATCGGTCCACACATGTGAGGCAATACTGGAAACCCTCCGACTGAGGAAGAGGTCCTACTATATCGATATGTACATGCTCAAAGCGGGAACTGGCAGGTCCAAAATCTCCAATCTTGCTCTTCGTATGGCGTGACACCTTCGATCTCTGACACTGCAGACATGAACGAGTCCATTGTGCAATATCTTGTTTCATCGAAGGCCACACATATCGTTCAGCTATAACTTAACCGAGGCTTTTACTCCAGGATGGGAAAGGGGATGTAGGCTTCCGAAAATGTCCAGTCTGAAAATCTCAGGTACAAAAGGACGAATACCATTTGATGAAACGTCACACTGAAGCATCACTGGAGGCTGTCCAATAGGAAAAGGCTGCAATTTAAGCGAAGTGGAAACACTTCCGGACAATATGTCGAGTAATTCAGGATCTTTCTGCTGTTCCTCGGCCATCTTTAGAAAATCCACTGCATCAGGTGTGCTGATCGTTGCAATATGGATGCGAGATAAAGCATCGGCCACCACGTTGTCAACTCCCTTCAGGTAACGTATGTCCGTTGTGAATTGACCAATTAAGTCCAAATGCCGGATTTGTCGGGGAGAAAACTTATCCTCTTTCTGCTTAAAAGCATAAATGAGAGGTTTATGGTCCGTAAATAACGTAAAATTGCGTCTTTCCACCATGTACCGAAAATACTTTATAGCCATGTAGGCTGCCAAAAGCTCCCTATCATACGCACTATATTTACGTTGTGCTGGAGACAAGGTCTTTGAATAGAAGGAAAGTGACTGCCATCCTTCTTTCAGTTGCTGATGAAGAGCAGCCCCAATGGCGGTATCAGATGCATCGACAACAATAGCAATGGGTGCATTTGTTGCTGGGTGAGACAAAACTGTAGATTCGGTCAGATTTTGCTTACATAATTCAAATGCACTGCTGGCTTCCTCTGACCATACTATAGGTGTACAGTCGTTCTTTTTGGCACCTTTTAGGTAGGCGTTTAACACTGCCTGAATTCTTGCAGCTTGAGGTATAAAACGTCGATAAAAATTATACATAGCGAGAAAGCGACGAAGTTCCCTCACCGTAACTGGTTTTGGAAAATTCACAATCGCAGCAACTCTATCAGACAGAGGAGAAATACCTTTTTCAGACACGACATGGCCAAGAAATTCCACCGAACTCTCTCCCAGCACACACTTTGAGGCATTCAGGACCGCACCAATCTCTTCGAATCGCTGGAACACCAGTTTTAGATGTTGAAAGTGCTGTTCTTCATCTTCCGACGCAACTAAAACGTCATCAAAGTATGGCACACAGAAATCGATGCCTTTCAAAACTTGATGAATGAACCTTTGAAATGTAGCAGCTGCATTTGAAAGTCCAAAAGGCATGTAGTGGAATTCAAACAAACCAAAGGGAGTAACTACAGCTGTTTTTGGCACATCCTCTTCTTGTACTGGAATCTGGTGGTACGCTTTTGCCAGATCTAGAGTTGAAAATATTCTCTTCTTCTCCAAAACTTGCAAACAGTCCTGTATGTGAGGTACTGGGTATCGATCTGGAACTGTAGCAGCATTCAATTTCCTATAATTGCCGCAAGGACGTCAATCACCATTTCTTTTAGGCACCATGTGTAGCGGAGAGGCCCAACAACCGTTCGATGGCCTGCATATTCCGGCTTCATCTAGGTATTGAAATTCCTGCTTTGCTGATTTTAACTTGTCCGGGGGCAGTCGTCTTGGTTTTGCGAAAACTGGGGGGCCAGTTGTTTGTATTGAATGCTTAACATCATGCTTCACTTTTCTTGGAACAGCAATCGCTTGTGTGAGAGTAGGAAATTCCATAAGCAGTCGGTGAAATTTTGTGTTGCCATTTATTGCTTTAATTCCGAGATTACTCGCTTGCTGCACTGTTCCTTGAATTTGCAATTTAGTCAATGAGTCCACCAAGCATCCCTGGCGGAAATCAACCAGCAATCCATAGTGTTGAAGAAAATCGGATCCTATTATTGGCTGCGAGACTGCGGCAATAATGAAAGGCCATTGAAACACTCTTCTTAGACCAAGATCAAGGGTTAATAGTTGCTGCCCATAAGTTTCAATAGCAGTTCCATTTGCTGCGAAAAGTTGAAGAGTGGCAAGGTGACATTTCTTTGATGCTGCAGATCGCGGAATCACAGAAACATCTGCTCCTGTATCAATCAGAAATTTTATCTTCGACATTTTATCTGATAAATACAATCGATTGATCACCATTTTGCCGCCACTCGCTTCTTCGAGCGACGGCCGCTCTAGTTTTCCGTCTGGTAGGAACATGGTTTGGTGCATCTTGTTGCCCGCTCTTTGAAGCACCGATGATACCAGCAATGTTCCCGGTTACTAGAGTTTCTGCTAGCCGATCGCCGACGAAAGTTCTTCTCATTTCCTCTGTCGTTGTATCGCCCACGGGTTTCGAGACGAGAAAGACGTTTAGAAATTTCCCTTATCATCGCTTTAAGGTCTGAATCTTCCGATTCCAATATTTGTATTGATGCATTACCTGCTGCTGCCATAATTCCATCTGCCATTTCTGCCAGTCTTCCTAACTCATTATTCGATATAGCTAGTATCTGCTGTACATGAGTAGGCAATCGCTGAAGAAAAAGGGACTTAAGCAAGTCGTCACTGATTCGACTTCCGGCCTTGCTCCGCATCTCCAGTAAAAGACGAGAGGGTTTTCGATCTCCAAGTTGCATTCCAGAAATGAGATCACGAAAACGCTGCTCTTCGGAATCTGCATATTGCGCACAAAGTCGAGATCTTAGTGCCGTATAAGGATTTTCTACCGGCGGGCTCAAGATAATATCTCCAACAATTGCCAGCTCTTCAGGTTGTAATGCCGATATTACACGGTGAAACTTCGTTATCTCCACTGTAATTCCAGCAAGCGCAAACTGACTCTCCATTTGTCGGAACCAAATCTCCGGATTCGCTCTCCAAAAAGCCGGTACCTTTTTCGCTATCCGAGCAACGTTGGTTGCCATTGCACTCTCTTCTTCTGACATCTCCGTCGTAAAATATATGCTGCTACTACGTTAACGTTCAAATTCTCCGGGTCACCACTTTAGTACTGGTGAGGAATAAAAGAGTTCTTGACTTTTTAAACTGTATTTTTATTCACAACCATACTAACACAAAATAATAAAACATTTCTTAAGATGAGATCACAGGAATGAATAATGTTGATCACAGAGAAGGTAGAAAAATATTACCAACATAAACAATGAATCAAAAATGATAAAATTTTAAATTTCTTCATGTAGCTGCTCTCTTATTGGCCAGTGTATGGCGCCGGCGCAGTAAGGTGCTCCGCACTCATTTACACGAGCAGCGCCTCCACATCCAGCTATCTAATCCTTTATTTTGATTAAATGCTGCAAGACATGGAATAGAATATATGTCTCTGAATTTTCTTTTAATTTTATATCATAATCTTATTGTTAATAAAGTTAAAGAAATACAATAGTCCCTTCAGAACCCTTAATCAAGATTCAAGTACATGTTTCAGAACAGTGAAACTGCATTCTATCATGGCCTGTTAGAGTTAACAATCCAGATCCCAGGTAGCATTTCCTATAGCATAATATTGTGCAATATTGGACGATATTGTATGATATTAAACAATATTCCCCAAAATTAAACAATATTTTGAATATTTTTCAATATTGTACAATATTTGTAGGCTACTAGGGATGTGGTGCTTATGTTACTTGATGAAAAGAAATGAAATTCTTAATTTCTCGTAAGCGAAATCCCCCTAGAAACACACAAATACTGTAAAATATTGATCAATATTCACAATATTGTATAATATTGTTAAATATTGTTTAATATCATATAATATCGCACAATATTGTACAATATTTTGCTACAGGATGTGCTACCTGGGATGAAAGAAAAAAACGAGCTCTTAATTTTCTTGAATCGCTATGTAACTAGCTCTCTGTACCAGTTATTTACTGAATTCTGAAAAGCTTTTTTCTAGAATAAAGTTTACCAATATGTTTATAGCTCAAAGGCTGTTTGTGGCTAAGCTTGGCGAAATTTGATAATGGCATCTACACCAAATTTGCAGATTTCTGTCAAATTTCGAATCTTTTTGTGTATCCTAGTGGAAGTGTACACAATAACAATAAAACCCAAAGAGCTACACTCGACAATCACAAGTTAAGTATTCCTACCCGTCCTGAAGCACATAGCTAAATCTAAATGACAGACCGTCATGACGGCATTGGCGGAAAGTGAGGTCGAATTCTAAGGACTAACACCAACCACGGTACGACTCCTATTGTAGAGGTTATATCCCATTACGCTGACTTACACCACTTTTGTACCCATCAAGATGGTGAAAATCATACTGGAAATTTCTCATCTTCATATCTAAAGTGCCACCGGTGAAAAATACCTTCGATAAGTATGTCCTATTAATACACACTGTAATATAATACTGTAAAAATGGGGAAAACAATATTTTAACACAATACAATATTAAAATAACTTATAATACAGTTTTACAATATTAAGTAAATGCAAAATATGAGGCTATTTATATTGTTAGCAATATTGGAATTGTCATACCAGACTCTTCGACCAGTCACGAAGGAACAAGGATTTATGCCATAAAAATAAATGAGTGGACCTCTGCAACAGAAACACTGGCGGGAACTGTGGTTCAGACCTTAGGGCCATTACCGACCTGGTTACAAGCTTTAGGTACACTAATAAATCACATATACATCTCAAAATTTCCATGCATATGAAGTCGCGAGTAGGAGCTAGTTCAACATAAAATTAAAATTGTAGCCACAAGAATAAAGGGCAGAATTCATTCATAAGGCTTTTATGTATTGGGGCTACCTTTTTTTATAGACATGTGAGAGTACAGATCATTTCATAGCCAACTCTACTGTAGATTTGATTCGAATTTAAATATTAGATACTAAAAAGAGCGAATCAAATTTCATGTACATATTTGAATTATCATACATACATTCAGACAGTCAGATAGTCAATCCTATTTGTCGGATTACATTCCTAACTTGATGCATATTAACATTTTATATTCTAAATAGGCGTACCAAATTTTCTCTACGTTGCTCTTTACATTTTGTAGTTATCGTGCTCATTTTTTTTGGGGGGGGGGGCAGTCAATTAGTCAAGCATTCGGCCCATTTTGATGGAAATCTACAATTTAGTGTAAAGTCTATGTATTAAATTTCACCCATTTAGCACAAAACATTTTTGAATTATCATATTAAGAGACTGCCTTTTTCGGGGGAGGGGGAAACAAAACACCATGCTTTTTTTGGATGTTTGAATTGTGCTGATTTGTCAAAATTTCGAGTTCGAATTTTTTGTCAGTTAGAACACTTAGCGTATTTTGTGTATGAGAATGTAAAAATGTATATGTTAAGTTATCCATGATTTAAAGACAATTCTAACTAAGACTCTTGTTATCGGTCCCATCTAAAGTTCAACTCTGGATACTAGTGAATTTACATTTTATCATATGAGAGCATGATGTTTTTTTCGTTAGGGGTTTTTTGAATAATAGATGGCAGCGAATAATTTAAGCTCGGAATCGTGTAGGCAAAGAATAAAGCATAAATGGCAATATTCATCAACAACTTTTAATTGCATAAATTTTTTTTACCTGATTTTTTTTATTATTTTGCTTGCATTATTATTATTTATGCTTCTTCGGGTAAAATTAAAAGGGTGAAGAATACCTATGACATCATAGCTGTTATTTCTTCTCAAAATCTGTCGAAAAAAACTTTGATTGCCAGCTAGAAAAACTAAAAATGA
>JAOUZG010000631.1:1840854-1864195 GCA_026289955.1 Argiope argentata | reverse complement strand
ACACACACACACACACACACACACACACACACACACACAACTTTCAATCGTTAATAAAATACTTTTTATTCATCCATGCATGTTTAAATACATTTTTTAAAGTTTGTAGTGGTTGACGCTCGATGTTCATACAGTTTTTTCAAATATTAATTCATTCATTAAATTTAATGACTTTTTAATAATTATACCAGAATTTTAGCAGTTTATAAGGGAAACTGGAATCAACAGGCTGTAGCTCAATCGGTAAAATGCGGGGATTTCCGAATTTTTCACGTGAAGGTGAAAAATGCGATTAGTCACTGAAATTGATCAATTAATTAGATTAACTGCAATTATTTAATAAAAAATATCTATTTTTTACTTAAGTAGGAATTGACTTATTGGAAAATTATTTGTTTCTACAATAGCTTACAATCAATATTTTGATATTTTTGAGAATTTTAGAAAACAATTTGTATGCTTTAAAAAATTAATGCCGTCAAAAGTTGATATATAAACAACGTTATGAGACGTTTTATTATATTTCTCGGTAAATTCAGTTATATAGTTACGTTAATCATTTTTAAAAAAACTTACTTTTTTTTCTAGAACATTTATCAAATCTTTTTAAATTAATTAATTTGTCCGATGAACTGGTTTCATTTGATAGTTTCATATGCATGATTGAAATTCGTGTTTAACTCATCAAAAAAAAGAAGCCAAACCAAATCGAACAATTCAGTGATGTATAGCAAGTTTAGCAGACACGCCTCATCAAAATAATTAAGTATGTAAAAAATATGTTACAACACATTTATAGAGATCATATTTGTCTACAACTTACAATAAAAATAAAATCAAAATGTTTAAAGTTAAGGTTAGGTGATTTTTTTTGCTCCTTACCAAAAGTTGTTCAGGTTGGAATTCATGCAAATGCTTAGTTTGGACGATTTAAATCAATGGGACAATTACCTAGAACTACAGGAACAGCTATTTTGAGCTACAGGTTGAAATATCTAGCAATCTTCTTAAATTGGAAATGGAGTAAATTAAGGAAAAATCACAATAAAAAGGTATTAAACATGCAAAAAAGGTGGTTAAAAAAGAATAAAAATTAAGTTCTATTTAGTGACATATGAGGAATTAAAGGAAAAATAAGAAATTATAAAAAGAATAAAGTAATTGGGTACAAATTTAATAAAAAAGTATTTCTAGAATTAAAAAAAAACATATTCGTTTTAATTGTGTCAAAAGAAAACAATTTTCTTAAGGTGTGTTATTACATTCGGGAAGAATTAAAAAAAAATCCTCAAAAATAGTTTTATTGAAAAGTTTTTGAAAAAAGAGTTGGAAAAATATCTGTGAAACCAAAATTTATCAGTTAAGTAATATAAGTTTTTGAGAAATTTTTATTTCAATTAAAAGAGGCATAAAACAATTTTTTTTACTTAAGTGGTTTATCATAGGATTTGCATAACATTCTGTAAATAGTTTAAAATAATAATTTAGTAAATAGTTTAAAATATTATCTAGTTGTTGAACTAGAGACTAAATTGTTTTGCTATAAATTCTTTAAATGTAAGGGTTGGACTAATAAATAACCAGACATTTTTGCAATGTAAAGCAATAAAGCAACTATAATATATCACTGAATGAATTAACTATTTCTTCTCAGGGTTAGGAACTCCCCGAAAAATAGGCTTAGAAACAATATTCTAAAAACTTCATAAAGATAGGTGTTTAAACATTAAGAATATTAAATAAATAAATTCATAATTTCTCAAAAAGGGGCTTTTTAAACTTTATACCTACATTAATTGAATTGAAAGGTAACTATTTTTATGCATGTTTTCCTTCTTTTAAAATAAGTTTCTTAATTATATTGTATCGAAAATAAATAAAACATAAAAGAAATCTATTGCTTTATTAAATTTAAAATTACTTATCGATGAATATATATTATTCTTTAACTACCATGCTCGTCCCACATAGGTGCATCGAATAATCTTCCCTTTGTCTTATAAGATATAGCATTAAATCATTTTAAGATGCTAGGATTCTATAGAAAAATTTCTTATAACCAAAAAATATCTCAAGTATTCCATGGATTCTTAGTTAAATCAATATAACATGTTATTATCAAGCCAGAACATGATGTGATTTTGGGAAGGTTTATGGTGTCAAAATTTTTATTATTATTATCGACTCATGCAGAGAATAAAAATTTAATCATCTGCACGAGCATCTCAAAAAATCAGCTTTTAATAATAACATGTTGCCATTTACAAATTCTCTGATAAAAAAAATAAGTTAATGACTACAGCAAATAAAACCGAGAAATAATGTCATTTTGAGCACGTGATTATGTGAAAAGGAAATAAACAAGAAATGCGATATTTTTATTTTAAACAATAAATGCGAGACAAAGTTTTTTGGATCGTTTGCAATACTAAAGTGACTCAATCGATGAAATAAGTAATATGAATAAAATATATAATTTAACTAGCACGAGCATGTGGTGCTTGGCCGTTCAAGGAATGATTCTCTGGCATAATACATTGAAATATGCATAGCAGATTTCATTTTAATCTTTTATTTATTCATTTATTTTTGAGACTGGAATAGTACATGGGTCCAAGATTGGACTAATACTGTTTAATATCTACGTTAATGGCAACCCAGAATTTTAGTTTAGTTTAGTTAGATTAGCGTCCCGTTGTAAAGCAACTCTAGGGCTATTTTGGGAAGAATCTCGTAATTTTGTTGACTGCAGTCAGATGACGATGACGACACCTGAGCTGGCACCGATCTTTTCCACATTACACCATTGGGATTATATTTGGACCTGATGGAGTTTACAAGCAACTGACACTCTTACACGTCGGTTCTTTGGTGGAATCGGGTCTTGAACTTGAAAACTTAAGGATCACGAGTCGAGACCCTACCAAAAGGCCACCACGGCCCTCCCAGGCTCAGGAACTGCTAGACCCAGGTATGTCTATTCACTGACGAGACTGCCATCATGACGAGCATCGGTAAATCCATTAATATCAGGAGTGACCTAAACAATCCCCTGAAAGATCTTGGCAAATGATCAATAAGGTGGAAGGTTAAGGTGAACCTGGACAAACGCAAGTCTGTCTATATTAAGAGGACAAGAAATATCCCCGACCCACCGAAATTTTTTAGGAAAGGAATAAAATGGAGCAACAAAACTAAACACTTTGACGTCACCCTAGATCAAGGATGGTGAACCAATGGCACGTGACATAATATTTTGGGCACGTCAAAGACATTAACGGTTTGCATGTAACTTCATTTGGTATTCCAAACAGCGTAGGGGGTCTCACATTCATCGACTGATTAAAAATTGGAGAATTTGAAATGCGACTGACTGATTTCCCGTCTAGTTCACCGGTGTCCTGGCATATGGGTAGCACGCCTTCCCCAAGATCTAGAAGTCCCGGGATCGAGTCCCTTTTCGGGCGTGGTTGTTCTTCTGTGTTCTATCTGTGAGCTGCGTGATTGCAAAAAGGGACTGTGTAGGAGATTGTGACGAGTGAGTAGCTAACACATACTCTTGGTTCTAGCTGGCGCCGTGGCGCTGGCTTCATAAGCCAGATAATATCTACGATACCAAAGTCGACTTTTGTATTATGGCCATGTTACTCGACTACTGGCCCTAGCGTCGCAAGTTCGTACCGTGACCTTCAAGCGGTAAATTGGTGACCTTGGCAACGCAACCTCCTGAAACAGTCGTGGCGCTATCTACCCGCAGCAAAACAAACGTCGTCAAAATTCACTTGACACAAGCAAGCAAAGCAAAGTCGTCAGACTCACTTGACGCAAGCAAGCATTAACTCATCATAACGCTAGGCACTATAAAAAAAATCGTTCGTCCCTCTCTGACTCACTGGTGGGGGAGTACTGTGGCGCTGGCTTCATAGGCCAGATAACATCTACTATACAGAAGTAGACTTTTGTATTATGGTCATGTTACTCGACTACTGGTCCTAGCGTCGCAGGTTCGTATGGAGACCTTCAATCGGTACAGCGCTATTTCAAAACAAGAGACGCTAATTCGGATTAAATTCACTAATGAATCAGCGAGTGTGTCGATGGCAAATGCAACAAATAGCAACAACAACCATTCTAGTTCAAAATGTATAGAAAAGTTTATTGAAACAAGAAAATAAAGTTTGAATTGATTGAAACAGAAAGATTAACAAGCAATATCAGTAAATATGCCAGTAACGAAATTTTGAAAACATGGATTTCGATTCCAGACACTTAACTGTTTGAAGAAGACTCTTGCTGTTTTAACCATATTTTCATCTACCTATGCTTAGAAGTAATTATTTTCAGCGATGAATAACATTAAAGTTTCTCTTAGAAACCGTTTAGCAGATGACGCGAATTCATTCATAGCTAGAGCCCACAGTCGGCCACAACAAATCCTGTGGATACTGCTAAGTTCAGTGGCGGCGGGGTGGTCAGTTGTACAGAAGAATATGAAGACTACAATTCACCACGCATTCTGTTGTTGTTGTTCCTTATGGCACTTGCCATGGACAAGCTCGCTGAGGTAGTCAACGATTTAAGCCTAATCAGTGTCTCTTGTTTTGTAGTAGCGCCAACTAGCGCCAAGAGTACGACTTTTACTACTCACTCAGCGCATTCGCTTGCTCAGCCCCTTTTTTACAGGGGGGGCACACTCAAACACCTAACAGATAGAACACAGAATAATACCCATGCCCGAACCGGGATTTGAACATGGAACGCCCAGATCACAGGAAAGAGGCTTTACCCCTATTGCAGGGCACCGGCATATGCATTCTTCTAAAAATCTTACTATCCTATATTTGCCATCTAATCTGCAACAACAGAAGTTACCTTAATGCTATTTTTATTTCAATTAAACATACGACTGAAACCTTAGCTATTATACAGTACAAACAGAGCCTGATTAAGGCAGGGGCATACAGGGCAGTCGCCCCAGGCCTCCACATGAGAGGTCCCCCTAAATCTAATAGAAAGTTTATTTTACGCTTCCTTCTTTAATGAACACTCTTTATTACTAAAGAAGTAAAGCAGAATTTGGGCCCCCAAAAAGTTTGTCCCGGGCCCCAACTAGGCTAAGTCGGGTCCTGAGTACAAAATGTATTTTTTCGTTGTAAATAAAGAGTTTTGAGTATTTATTATTTATTTTTTATTATTTTGTAACCATCACAAGACAGAATAATTTGATTTCAAATCTTTACCTCATTAAATATTTTTTTAAAGAAAAATTGGCACGTTGATCCATAAAGGTTCACCACCCCTACCCTAGATCAAAAGGCTAGACTACTAAGAACACATAAACAATTTAAGGGACAAAGTTAAAACCTGTAAATCCATACTATATCCTATGACGAAAAAAGGACCTAGACTCTCTCTGAGTAATAAGCTTTTACTGTACAAGACGATAATCAGACCATTAATGAGCCATTTGTTTGGGGTGGATGCATTAGCAAAAAATGTGCATAAATAAATTAGAAACAACTTGAAACAGAATCGTCAGATAAATAACTAAAGTTTAGTTATTTCTTTATTTTTTTGCCTCTTATAAAACAATCAGGCTTATAACAAGCAAATATTAAAATAACTTCAAATACCAACAATAACGGAATATTTAAAAAATTAGCAGATAACTTCTTCAATACAATAATAAACAATCACAAT
Organism: Argiope argentata; assembly: GCA_026289955.1. NCBI lineage: Eukaryota > Metazoa > Arthropoda > Arachnida > Araneae > Araneidae > Argiope > Argiope argentata. The sequence goes on along the minus strand of JAOUZG010000631.1, from coordinate 1,858,495 downwards.
AATCCCACAATAGCATGTACGACCCAGAAAACCCCAAGAAAAGAAGACGATCCAGGGCACTCTTACTTAACATCTAAGAACCTAAGGGATAATGAAAAGGGACAGTACATGACCTTTTCGGAGCTATTAAGGAAAGTCATAATCACTGACCTTAATAGTACAACACCTTTGAGACACAAGACAAATGAAGACGTACTAATTCCAAAAAGTAAAAAAAAAAAAGAAAAAAAAAGAGGATGAACTGGTATAACTATCACTTCTTTAATACAGATCAGTTAAACAATCTAATTTTAACTTAACTTGTCCTATTTTTTTCTTATATGTATTACAATTATTCCTTTACAAATCAAACAATACATAGGTAATAAAATTATATAGGTTCATAGCAATTCCTAGTTACTACAAATAAACTAACGGTTATGTCTCGGAGATTAAGCACCTTCAATCCAGGTGTTCTGCAAAAACAATCATCATGTCGTCATATTTAAATCAGTAGAATGACTTACACTTGGCTCAGCCGGCGACTTGGCATAGGGGTAGCATGTCTTCCCAATGATCTGGGCATCCCGGTTTGGGCATGGTTGTTCTTCCGTGCTTTCTCTGTAAGGAGTGTTAATGCACCCCCCCTCCTGTAAAAAAGGAGCTTTGCAAGCGAATATGATGAATGAATAGCAAAAGTCGCACTCTTAGCCCTGGTTGGCTCTATTACAAACAAGAGACGCTCATTCGGCTTAAATTCGCTGATGCATCAGCTTGTTCATGACAAGTGCCATAAGAAACAACAAAAACAACACATGTGACTCAAATATGAGTTGTGATGACACCAGAGGTTTATAACCTTTATTGTAATACCCCACCCCAGAAAGCAAAAGAAAGTTCCAATGCAGTCTTTTTTGCCATTATTAATTTTATCAAAAATTAAAATAGAAATTTGCAAAACAAAAAAGCATTCCAACGTCCTTATAAAAATTAGTTTCGTAAAAAAAAAGACTCACCGCCACCTCTTTAGAGAATTATCATTAACCCATTAACCGGTTTGCCCGTACTCCGAAAGTGCATCGATTTATTGAATTTTGATAGTTGTAAAAAAACCATTCATAACAAGTATAATTCAGTAGTAAAACGACTTCGAATTCATAGATAAGTCAAGTATTCTATGGATTTCCATTTGAATCAAAATAAGAAAATATTCCCAAAATAGAAGGTATCACCTTATTAGATAGTAAGGAAAATAAACCGGTTAAGGGGTTAAGAGCGATACTACCTCTTTTCAAACCTTATGGATTAGATAGTCAAGAAAATGAAACAGTTAGAGGGTTAAAATTATACAATTGGTCAGAATGCGGAAATATTTCCCTCGTAACTATTTTGTCTTTTAAAGATTTTGAAATATTTTTTAATAAATATTCTAATAAAAAGGCTTAGTTATCACAAAGTTGTCGTTCTTATTCGCATATATTTTCATATTCCAAAGAATACTGAAAATGTATACTGTCCTGTCCTTGAAACGTATTTTATTTCTATTGCTTTTGAAACATATCCATCCAAACTCAATAGTAGAAAACGTAATGGAATGCGGTTCGTGAATAATGGAATGTTTTCCGATAGGAATGTTTTTGGATAGCCCTGCGCCATATTTCGATTATTGAATGGTATCGGAGTGCCTTTTTTATGCATATCATATATTATTTCGTATGTTTTTTTGAAATTGGTATAATGCAGCGAGATAGCCAATAAAACAGACTTCCAAATATTTGACAGAAAAACACTAAATACAGAAGTGGTTTTTCGATAACTTTTCTCTGAAAACTGCCAACAAAACAATCTTCGAATATATCTTAGCTATCATTTTCCGATATCACGATTAATTTTTTATATACTTATAGCGAAACTTCAATCAATATTTATAAAGTCAGTTACTATATTGTATAAAAGTCGTCGTTGCTGTTGTCACTAATGGTACTTGCCAAGGACAAGCGCGCTGAAGGCCGTCCACGATAAAATCAAGAATATTCAGAAATTTGGAAAAAAAATGCAGTATTTATTTCTTTTATTTTGATGGGGAATATAAACGAATATAACATCTATTAAAGGAAAACAAAATAAAGCATTACTTTGTTGTTTTTTAGAAATTACAAATAACAATTGAAAATTTTAATTTTTCAGTCATGTTGTTGTTACTAATGGCACTTGCCATGGCCAAGCCCACTAAGGTAGTCAGTGACTTAAGGTATGTGCCTACCTTCGGAGACTTTTTTTTTTTGAAATATTTAAATTTTCCAGAAACAAAAGATATTTTTATTTAAAATGGGACATAAAACTTTAAATTTAAATGTAATTTTTAAAAAATATCATTAATTTTGGAAATATTGGTAATTTTGAGTCAAATTTTAGTGAAAAATTGCACTTACAGTAAAGTTCCTACCAAAAATTCTAATTTATATAGCTCAATAATATTTATACATGACATAAAATAATACCCTTATATGTGTTATGAACTAAAAACTTTGCAATATTTTGAAAAGTTATTGAAATATTTGAAATTTTGTGTCAAAATTCCTTTTTTTATAAGAAAAAGACATGTTTTTATTACAAAAAAGCAATGAAATTTTTAAAAATGAAAATAGAGATTGGGTTTTAGTTCATAACACAGATAATACATATTTAAACATTTTCTAAAAATTTCATTTCAAAATCTTAAAAAGAGTTTTTTGGTGATATTTAGCGTAAAACAAAATATTGAAAAACACAGTTTTCCAGAAAACACATTTAAAGATTTTAATGCACCATAAAAACTTTTTTGGTTTTTTTATTCTCAAAATTCCCCATATTTGTACGTTAAGCCCTCTTTAACCTCATTTTTAACTAATTTTTATTTTTTTTAGCTTTCAGCTTTTTTCTAGTCAATTTAGTGGAGGGCAATGATTGACGCTTTGATTTTTTAATACGTTCATCATCGATTTCCATATAGAGTTTTAAAGTCAGAGGATTAATTGGAATTGTCAAATGTTTAAAAATAGGCAATAGTCCTTTATATCCAGAATTAAATAATATTGCTGCCATATAAGCTCCTAAAACAAAGTTTCCTTCTCCACAAAATGCTCCTTAGGTAAAAATCACCACAAGACTTTGTTAAAACTTTCATTGTTGTTCTATGTCATACCATGCAAGCTTTTTTTTAAATAATTCTCTGTCACTGAGTTCTAAATACGTGGATTTTACAGCTTTCATGACAGAACTAGGAAGACCTGGTGACTTTTCTGAATATTTTTTACCATTGCTTATAGCTTGCTGATATCGACACCAGCTGTCACGCCCTTCTGGACACTGCCCATGCATCAAATTTCTAATGCTAGAACAGCAGTGAAAGAAAGCAGCTATGACAGCAGCTTGCATTTTTGCAATATCTCCAACATTATTGCGAATGGCAATTCCATAGTAGTTTTGAAGTTTATCAATGAATTTATCCGTTAATTTTCCTTTTTTTACCGAGTCCTTTGATTTTCTTTTTTAGTTTTCTCAGTCTTGATCCTATTCTTTTCTGAACATGTCCTATACATTCAAGTTTTGTAACACTGTCTTTTCCATAAGCATCTTTCACTTTAAAAAAAGCCTTAGAGTCACCATCACCAAAATATTCATTTTTTTGCAAATGTTGTTTCAATACTGAACGTTCAAAAATTCTGTATGCCCCAACAGCTTCCATATTACCTGATGACCCTTTGTAGTTAGAGCATTCATGGTTCGCTAATAATCTTTTGTTCACACATTCTGCAGTATTGCGTCATCACTTCTAAATCCAAATTTTTTCCAATATCTATGGATATAGCAGAAACACAGCAATTTAGTGACATATGGTCTCTCCGTTACTATGTACCATCTACAGAAATTGTGTTTTTATGTTGTGCTTTTAGATGCCAGATTTTAAAAGAATAATTAAAAATGAAAAAAGGAACGTTTATTTATATTTTAAAAACAGATTTTGACATTTTTACCGCTTAAAAGTTACAAAATAATCGCGTAAATGTTTTGTTTACATTTTTGCGTCCCTTTAAATTCCCACTTCTGGCTGCAAAAAGTCAACTTCCGGTTTATTAATTAGGCTGTAACTTCCAATTAACGTAAGAACAAAAATGAAACAGTTTTGGAATCTTAATTGTATGGGCTATAAAATAAGCACGTAATACAAAATTCGATAATTTTCATGAAAACGTGTATTTTAGGGTAGGCACATACCTTAAGCCTAATCAGCGTCTCTTGTTTTTGAAGTAGCGCCAACTATAGGGCCGAGAGTACGACTTAGCTACACACTCACCACAGTCGCTTACACAGCCTCCTTTTTAGAGGGGGGGCAGGCACATTCACACACCTCACAGATAGAACACAGAAGAACAACCATGCCCGAACCGGGACTCAAACCCGGGACGCCAAGATCACAGGGAAGACACTCTACCCCTATGCCCGGACGCCGGTTTGTATAATAGATTATGGAATGATTTTTATTCCACCAATTGCTATTTCGCTTGATACACAAATGACTTCACGGGCAATGATGGGGGTCGCTGTGGCTTGGTGGAAAGATCTCGACTTTGGAACCGGAGGGTTTCAGATTCAAGACCCGATTCCCTTGAAGAACCATCATGTAACCTGATTTGATGCCCACGAAACGTCCGGCCGATACGTCCTCTCTTTGGTGTGATGTGGTATGGAGATGGGGCGGGTGCCAGCTCAAGAGTCATCCCGGTCATCTGACCATGGTTCAAAATTAAGTGTTTCGTCCCAAAACATCCCTAGTGTTGCTTTAAAACGGGACATTAATATAACTAAAGTAAACTAAATCGTGAGCAATGGTGGGGGTATATTTCTATTTAATTCCCCCCTCCCGGGAATATAACCACATGCGATACCCCTTGTGTGCAGATAAGAAGCAGTTAGATAAATAAGCTGGTTCTCGCTTCTATTGGAAATACAAGTGATCAACAATCCAATGAGAGGATGTACCTCATATGGGAAGGGTTCAGCCTTGACTGATGATGGCTCTAAGGACTCGATATACAATATTCGTTATTGTGCTGACGATTATCTTTATTGATCAGTAAGGCTTCAGGGATAATTCCTGTGCGGAAAATTATGTTTGATGACGACTGGTTGGGTGGGAGAGGAATAATGCAATTGTACTTCGAGTTTTGAATGAGGAACCACCAATCCAATGACAGGACGCATCCCCTGCAAGAGGGAGTCGGCCATGGTCAATGATCGCCTGAATCAACCTGGTCAATGATCATCCATCCTTAGTTTCCATGTAATTATTATAAAAAATCTTATACTATAATACGAGGAATGGTTGTCAAGTCGAAAATCGCCCCAGAATTAATAAACTCCGGCAAACTTGGGGGGTCTGGGTTTTTTGGCCACGAGGAATCGATTGGCGCCGGTTTTGAAGCGCTACGGTTGAGCAGTTCGGAGTTACAGGTAGGATATTTTCAAACTTTATTAGTTCGCCATAATGGCTACTTAAATTTTCAAGTGGTAACTTGCTGCCATCTATAGCCAATGTGCCATCTATATCAATATTCACATATATATTTTTTTCATTTCATGCAGACACGTGATGAAAATTGCATTTTTATATGTTTAATGCGCAATAATAATTTTTTTTTAAATTTGAGTTTTTGTCAATCTGATGGCAACATATTAATAAGATAATTTGTTCCCTTTTACTCGTAACGCATGCTTGGAGCTTAAGTTTTAATTTTATCTTATACTATAATACGAGGAATGGTTGCCAAGTCGAAAATCGCCCCACATTTCCGACATTTCAACATTCATCAGAAAAAAATAAGGATAACTTTGATATTTTTTTACTAAATACGGTATGTATTGTTTTGATAAATCACAATTGAAAATTTAAATATTCGAGTTAGCTTCGATACCTGTTTTCTCCGAGCGGAGCTCGGTCACCCACTGGAACTTATTAAATTAAACTTGCGTGTTTTGGAATTTAGGCGCCGTTTTTGCGAACTTCTTACTATTTGATAGCTAATTATCCTAGGAGTATATAACACGTGGCGTCCCGAATATGAGGATAAGGAGTCACCTCATAAGTACTCCTAATAGTACAAAATTCTCAACACCATTGTTAGTCATATTTACAATATTAATAAGTATTCAGAATATCGAACATAATGCCAATGTCGTGCATATTTTGGAAGCATACTAGCATTGTATGAATTTTTGGGGTAAATATTGTTGGGAAATATAGGGCTAATAATTCTTATAGTAACATAGGGATAATAATAATAGATATAATATAGTAATGTGGGCCGGGATAGTCTGGTTTGTAGAGGGTTGGACTGGTATTCTTTAGGATGCGAGTTCGAACCTGCCTACCGAAGACTCTCCAAGTGTATGTGGTGGCTGGCGTTCGTTGAATCTGCCGTGGTCACAAATTCCTCCATGTCGAGAGTAATACCATTGGGAGTTCTGGGTCAGAAATGACCGTTCTTTGTTTCAAATGTAAATTGCGATCTGTGGATGAATGAAGGAAATGCATGAATGAAGTCCATCCCGTAAAAAAAGGATTTGTGACGTGTGGGAGCTAGATGCCAGACTTCTACCCTCGGGTCCTGAAGGGTCCATACTCTCTGAAGCTATCCCCCCGGGGGAAACCTCGTAATTGGGGATGAGATGCTTCCGGTATGGTGTTTGGATCTCGCCAACCCGGTGGCCCGTCATCGAGGGGATTAGACTCCTTCCATCGATGACGGGACATATTTTCTTCGGGGAGGGTTGTGCCACAGCCGGTGATGGCCATCAGGACTCAACCACAGTTTCCGATAATTGCTGTTGCGGTGGTTCGATCATTCAGTTCCTATGGTTAATCCTTGTGCTTTCGTGGCGGGTCGGAGAGTCTGTGCTATGACTTGCCGTCAGAAGCTACTGCACCCCTCCTTCCGTTGTAAAGCGTAATTCCGTTGTAATCACAAAATCAGAATTGTTAAATGAAGACACTCAATTATTCAGATATACCGAGCAACACAAGCTAGGCCGTGATGATTCAATATTAATATTTTCATTAATTTTATTATATAGTTAAATATAGACCTCATAATGAAGGATATACGGCTCCTATGGATCAAAGCGATATTACAGAATTAAAAGTATTCTGTATTAACTCAATTACAAGCAAGTGAATTATTTTCCCAGAGGAGAGTACCAGCTCAGGCGTCGTCCTCGTCATCTTTCCAATAAATTCGAAATGAATGATTATTATTGTAAAATAACACTTTTTAAAGCACTTTAAAATTCAATTAAATTTGATCGTCTGGTGAAAAGAGCAGGCCATTAAAAAATTTCCTTGCTGTGACGGATAATGTACTGAATATAATTCTTGGAATGTCTCCTGCAAACAGTCCATTCGGGTTTCTCAGTCAGAAAGCATGATGATAGTAAATTGCGGAAAAGAGAGGGTCACTACATAAAATTTCATGGAGGATGATTGCAGAAGTCAACTCTCAGAACATCCTCCATGAATATCGAAAGCCTTTACCAGCTCAGATCTCGTCCTCGTCATCAGACAGAAGTTCAAAATTACGCGGTCTCTCCCAAAATAGACCTAGTGTTACTGCACAAAAGGAAGTTGACGATGATGTCGTGTCCGCATTTTACCATGGAAAGAGGGGTGCAGTAGCTTCTGAGGGTATGGACCCCTGAGCACCCGAGGGCAGAAGTCTGATTTCTAGCTCATATGAGGATAAAACACCCACCCACAGGATTGCGCAGCCCCTTTTTACAGGGGGGCACATTCACACGTCTCACAGATAGAACACAGAAGAAGAACCATGTCCGAACCGAGCCTCGAACCCGGGACTCACAGTGCACGAGAAAGCCGGCGCAAAGGGACGTTAATATAATTAAACTAAACTAGAGAGTAGGATAATAAAATTTCGAGATCACTATTATTGGGTTTTATCTCTTCGATTAGATGGCGTTATCTATTTTGGATATGCAATCGTTTTGATTTAATTGAGAATTCATAAATCGTTTGAGATATTTTCATACATTTCATGTAAATTTAACGTAGTGTATCAGGCTGGATATAATTCTCATATTACATAAACCAAAATGCATAGCGAAAAACTCTTTCAAACTGATCTATAGAGCAGATTGCTAATCCTAAAACTGCCTGATTTGGCATATGATTGTATCTTGAATATGAGATTCTCGATAAGAACAGGTTTTTTTAATTTTTTTAAAATTAATTTAACATTTGTTATTCTATTATGGGTATTTTCGATAACTTCGAAGTGAATGATTATTATTGTACAATACCACTTTTTAAAACCACCTTAAAATTCAATAAAATTAATTGTCAGTGATGTACATTTATTCACAATGTTTCCTCCAATATTTATAAGGTTTAAAAATATTCTTTTATAGCAATGATTCTTCATTTTTTTTAGTTAATGCGATTGTACACGCGCGAGCTTATTATGATATTAATTATGGTCTCTATAATTAAAAAAAATATTTGAAAATATAAAGAAAGCCTTCAAAATTGTTCCTTTAATTATTTCATATTCAATTATAACATCAATTAATAACATTTTAGCTTATAAATTTTTTTAAAGAAGTAATTTTCCGTTAGCCGGGCGCAAGGCAAAAAAAGTCAAAGAAATTTGGCGGAATTCTACATTATTTGGCGATTTTTTGCTTTAAAATTGCTGTAAGAAATTTGGAGAAATACTACGTTATTTGGCTATTTTTTGTATGTGGCAATATTTCATCTCTATAGCTGACGTATTTAACCTACAACCATTTGTGAATCGAATTCTATAAATCCAATTTTATGGTCAAAGCTGTAGCAATATTCCAAAATTATTGACAATATCTCTATTCCAGATAAAAATCTGATGTCAACAAATATTTTTACCCGTTCTTCAATTCTTTATCTTTTTAAACCACTGAAAGTCATTCACAAATAAATAAAAATTCTACATTTTGATAAATTTATCAGAAAAATGGTTTGGGTCCTAAGACATTCAAATATACGATAACGGATTTGATTTGGATTGAAGTTTTATGGCGTTAGAACTTATATATAAATTATGCTATCCCAAATGAATTTATTTCTAGTTAGAAGTTTAACAGAACCAATATCATTTAAAATGTTGCAAAAATAGTCATTGGCAAAATAATGATAAATTGCAAAGTGTCATATAAAACTATGATAGTTAATTCTAATTAAAAAGTAAAAACCTATAAATTTTTAAATTACAAAGAAAAATCTTCATGTGGCAAGCAAATTTCAAGTTCCAATGTGCAAACAACGATAGCAAATTCATTGCTGTTATTTTGAAAAGTAAATCAAGCACTGAGTATTAATATATAGATATTCAATAAGGATATCTAAATCTGTTGAGCCAGAATTACAATGTGGACTCCAATGCAGGTGAAGGAAATACAAGTGATATTTCTCTGATTGCAAAATTTTTATTATAAATAAATGCAGATATCTTATCTTTTCTTCCCTGATTACAATTGTTACTATAAAGCAATGCGTATTTCTTTCTCACCCTGATTATAAAACAATAATTAATATAAAGCGATGCTTATATATTTTTCTTTCCTGATTACAAAACAATAATTATTATAAAGCGATGCAGATATCTTTTCTTCCCTAATTATAAAACAATAATTATTATAAAGCGATGCATATATATTTTTCTTCCCTGATTATAAAACAATAATTATTGTAAAATGATACAGATATCTTTTCTTCTCTGTTTACAAAATAATGAATATAAATTGATGTAGATACCTTTTCTTCACTGATTATAAAATAATAATTATTGTAAAATGATACATATATCTTTTCTTCCCTGTTTACAAAATAATGATTATAAAGTAATGCAGATACATTTACTTCACTGATTATAAAATAATAATTATTATAAAGCGATGTCGTTACCTTTTTTTCACTGATTATAAAATAATAATTATTATAAAGCGACGCAGATACCTTTTCTTTGATGATTATAAAACAATAATTATTGTAAAACGATACGGGTATTTTTTCTTCTTTGATTATAAAATAATGATAATAAAGTAATGCATATACCTTTTTTTCACTGATAACAAAATGATAATTATTATAAAGTGATGAAGATGCTTTTTCTTCCCTGATTATAAAATAATAATTATTGTAAAGCGATACTGATATCTTTTCTTTCTGATTACAAAGCAATTATTGAAAAAAACCCATTTAATTTATTTTATGGTTATTTCCATGTATTGCAAAGACGTATATAAAGTTTTCAATAAAAGCACTTACGTTAGTTAATTTCGATATGAGCCTCCTTAGTATCTCGGAGAGTGTTAAGGCGATATTCCGATGGCAAGTTTTGAACAATATTTGGATTATTATTGCATACATGGCATCTGTGATCCTAATTTTGAACCCTTTGCACTTCGAAAAATAATTAGATGCACAATTATTCACCTAATACAAAGATTTGTTTATTGCTATGAAAAATAATTCTTTTAAGTCGAATTTCTTTGAAAAATTAATCTACATCTCTTAATCATTATGTGCGCGTTTTTAACAATTCACTTTGAAAAACAAATAAATAAAACGTCAAAATGATGCACAATCTTGAATGGTGAGTCAGAGACACTATCGGAGTGCAAAGGGTTAATATATCAGTACATTCAACTTATAGTAACTTTTTACCCATCACATAACTTATAATTGATAAACAAATTGAGCAGTAATGACTGATTTAAATTATTCATTGATTGATGAAAGTTATGGCATGTTTTTTTTTTTGTAAAAGTTGTCATTTCGAATTTCACGGGATTAAAGAACACATTAAATGTTTTCCTTCTTAACCACTTAACTGTTTTTCCCTTATGCCGTACGTGCATCGATTTATGGAATTTTGATAGCTGTAATCTAAAAATAAACCATTCATAATGATTATAATTCTTTATGAAAATTACTTCGAATACATAGATAAGTCATGCATTTAATGGATTTCCATTTGAAACAAAATACGAAAATGTTCCTAAAATAGAAAGTGTCATCTTATTAGATAGTAAAGAAATTAAAACAGCATAGCGGTTAATGCCATTTTGGCTACAATTAATTATAAAATCACTCTATCTGTTGGACTAAAAGAAAATGTAAGAACACTATTATGACTTAATAAAAATTTTAGGTATTTACATTCATTCTAATAGTTGTAATAATTTTTTGTGATCTTTTCTGGCGATTATATATAAATTGGAATGACAAGGCGGACTATCTCACAAAAATGTTCACGCAGTCGAAGCCAGTTTCAGAGCAAACTGAAAGTGAAATGTTTTTTACCAATAAATATTGCTCCAAAATATGGAATGAAATTTCAAAAGAGTAAGTACAAAGTCATAGAGAAAATCTCGGCAGTGGACTTGATCCTAATTATGCGTTTATTACGAATTTTAGAGATTTGCTTCAAAAAGTTCTTTTTAAAGGGTGTTCCAAAATTAAAGCAAGATTTGATTTTGCTGCTATTTGTGCACAAAGTTTTGGCAATCCTATTTAAAAGCCATTTGACAGCGGATAATTTAGATAAGTAAAAACAGAGAGTTACACGATAAAACATGTTTTCACTGTTGATCAATGTTTCAAAAATAATGAAAATGGCTGCCACAGTTCAAAAATTTGAGAATTGACCCCCTATATCGTGTGATTTAACGCCTCTATATTTCTTTTCATGAGGTTATTTGATGTCAAAGATCTATGCTAACAAACACACGTGCATTAAAGGAAGAAATTTAAAGTTGCATCAACGAAATTTAGATACATTTATGCAGAATGGTGATGAGAAATTTCGACAAAAGTGTGTGTATCTTCCAGCAAAGACGTGGAGATCATTTGCCTTATATGTTATTTCATACATAATCTTATATTGTATACTTTATGAATCAATAAATATATTAAAGATGAGAAAACTGAGTTTTTAAAATTAATCCAAATTTTGCGTAAGCACGTTGTTTCATCGTGTAGCATTCTATTTCCACTAACCCTAAGTTAATTTTTTTAAAAAAAATATGGTTACCAACACTTTACAGAAAGAATTATGCCAATCAGATGCTTGCGATAATTTTAGCGTATGGCGAAAGATTTATAAGCCAAATAACATCCCTCGGATTGAAATGTCACTTTAGGTGCAAAGTATATGTTACTCGGCTACAGCCCACACATTGGGATTTCGAGTCTAAGTCAATGGACATTTGTTTTAATGTTGACCCGGATGCGATAATGGATCTTGAATAAGAAAACATTGTACTCAGCTTCGTGCAGCTGTTATGACGCTCTCTATTGGAAACAAAAGTCCTCAGGCGCATTAAATACAACAGTAAAACATTATGATCAACTAACATGTGCGCTCACCATAGGCTTGGCGAAATTGTACCGTTCGTCTAACTACCCACTCACTGGTGGGAGATTTAGGGTTGAAATATTTATAAGTCAAATACAACATCTATCAGATTGAAGTGTCATTTTTGGATCAACGGATATCTTACTCGGCTACAAACCCTCAGATAACGAGTTCGGATTTAGGGCAATCCGGATCTGCTTTAAAGGTGACCTGGATGCCATCAGTGACCTTGAATTAGCAACCATCATTGCAGCTACAGGCAGCTATTATGGCACCCTATACCAGCAACAAAAGTCCTCAGGCTTATTAAATGCAAAAGTCATCACCAACAACTCACACACGCACTCACCTTACGGTTGGCACAATTGTGTCGTTCGTCTAACCATCGGTTCATTGGTGGTAGCGTGGTGGTGAAAGTTTTATAAGCCAGATAACATCTCTTGGGCTGAAGTGTCACTTTTGGTCCAACGGATATGTTACTCAGTTACAAACCCACAGATTGCGAGTTTGGGCCTAAGGTAATCTATATCTGCTTTAAGCTCAACTTTATGAACCTGAAATTGTAAAATGTTTACAGATTCCAAAGTTCATTGCATTTACGACATACATTTTCTTTTAAGATCTCAGTTGATCATGACTGATGATTCAATTCATCAGTCATGATCACTTAGTTTGTTAAAGTAATATAAGACATTCAAAGAATCCAGAACAGAATTTCGTGAAAGAAATATTTATTATCAAGTGAAATTATAAATTGCTCTCACAAAACACAAATACAATGGTGTCGCACTTTGTGTACACACTTAGAACAATATTATACGTGCATGTGCTTAGTCGAAAAACACCGGGTTTATACAAATTTGTAAAAAGAAATTATTCAGTAATACACACTCCAGTTCATGTTACAAATAATCGTAAGCACTTGTTACAAATAATAAGTAAGCAATAAACAGAAAGCACACAAAAATCTAGCAACAATCTGCATAGCAAAATGATTCGTTTATGAAAAAAAGTTGGTTTGTTAAATGTGTCTATTTAAATTAAAGAATAAAAATGAATATGAAAAAAAGCATTATAAAATGATGCTTTTAGCATAATTCACCTACTTATATTAGAAAATAAATTATTGTAATTGCTTCATAGGACATACGAGCATTATTCACTTCTCATTTCATAAGTTTGAAGGAATATTTGTTGTAACCCCGAAAATTGCTTAATAATCTAATATAGGATCAGTTTTTATTCAACATTTTTCTTTTTTTAGATTAGTTCTGTGAAACTTCAATTCGTTTGCTTTAAATGTTTAATTCGGACTTTTAAATGGCTACACACTCGGATTAGAGCTTATAGCTGATTTTCTAAACAGATAGAGTCAAACATGCATTTCCAACTTGAAAACTGTTTTAACCGGAACGGCGACGTGGTGGTATATCGTATTTCCGTGGCCTGAAAAAGTGGTCATATCATAATTAGTAATTTTAGGAGAAAGATTAAAATTAATTGAAACTAATTTTGACGAGAACATAAAGCTCCAACGTCATGAAATTAAGTTTAATTATTTAATTAATTGTTATAATGTAATTATTAATAGTTCCATGATATTTTGATTATTTATGGGGGATAGAGGAATTATATGTAGGGATAGATGATTTAAATTAAGTTGAAATTGCCTTTGTACGGGAACTGATTTGATTAGCTAGTAAGACTAATTATTTTCAAAAAAATCCTGAATATTTCACACTTCTATTTCGTTGTAGGTCTAAACTTACCAAATCGGTAACTGAGTTAGATTTTTTTTACAGATGGAAAATTAATATAAATATTGTCAATTGCAATTCTAGGTCTTTCCTTAAAGCTGGGTACAACAGGATCATATGCTGACAGTTGTAGAAACTCGTTGCGAATATCGAGCAATTTTTTGAAGAAATTTATTAATGTTCCTTTAATAAATTCCTAGGTTGATCCATAGAGAACATCACCCCCTTGGCGCACTTTTAAAAATCGCCAACTCCCCGCGCTCTTGCGTCTTATCTCCCGGAGGAAGATATCCTCCAACGACAACTTTGGGTTGCCATATTTGGCGTTAAATATCCTTGGCGAAAATGGGGTGATGCTCTCTCCTATCGCACCAATTCCCAAACAGAAAATGTTTTAATTGAAATACCAAATTATATTTTAAAAGGTTTATTGGTGAAAGGAATTTCTAATTCTAATGTTCTGATACTATTTTCCATATTTAGATTTAGTTTTTGAGACGGTAACGTTTTAAATATAAAATGAGAAACTCAACTTCCTTAATCGAAATGCTCGAATTTCGAAGGCACAAACTTTAATGTTTTTAACCAATCAAATCCGACATGCCCGCTGATTGGCGGATATTTCTAGAGGTGGTTGATGAAACAGTTTAAAATCATCTAAATAGTCACGGAAGAAGGTTTCAAAACTTAGTCAATTTTAGTCAAAAAAGTTGTACCTTTTTGTGTGTTTAAAATGGTAATTTACAAAGAATATATTGGTGTAAAAGAGAAATCCCATTAGGAAATTGAATAAAAATTTTAACATCATATTCTTTGCAGCAGTAAATTTATTGGCTCAAACATAAAATAACATTTTTTAAATATTGTTGAGCATTTTTGTCAATTGGAAATTTATAATTGTCTTAAAGAGTTTAGAAATGAGCTTTTTAGCGGTTAGATAGTTCCTTCTATTATCAAATTAATATTTTAGCATTTTTTTATATCCTTAATAATAATATAGGCAATTCTGGTTTGCTTATGTGTATTCTAAGGATTGATACATTGAATTCTGAATTCGTAGTTTTGAATTTCTTTGAATTAGCTACATTATATATATTATATTCTTAAAATATTAAATTATTTTTATTTTAATAAATATTTACGAAGTTGTTTTATAATCTTCTTTAAACTATTGTGAAATTTTTCATATTAAAATTTTTGACAATAAATATCTTTTTATTTCCATGCTGCAAATGGATCTTATTTACAGTGTGTATTTATTATATATTTTTTTAAATCTAACTCACACTCAATAGAATCATTTAAATTCTCCATTACTCGCAATTATTGTTTTGGCTAAAATTTACGTAACAATATAATCGCCAAGCACAAGAAAAGTTCACCAACAATTGAAATACAGCCTAATCGTCAACCGTCTTACACTGTGTTAAAAACAATTGAAGTTTCGTTCGAGACACGTTTCAATTTTCTTTTTTGTAGAATTTCAATTGAAATTCTGAGAATTGTCATTTTAACAAATTACTATTTGACAAAATAAATTTTTTGTTTTAACAAAACAACTTAATTTTCATGCAATCTAAGTTAGTAATGGGATTTTAAAAGAATACATGATAAACCTTTTGATATTTCATTTTTGTTTCATTTGTTTTGAAACATCACAGACTTGATTGAAATCTACTTTAACGTGTTCTTTTAATCTGCCACTAATATAGTAACCGGAACGAGCAATTCTTTTTAACAACTCTAATGCTGACTATTTACTAATTGTTTTGCACATTTATGTTCCTGTTACTTTGGGGATTTGGGGATTT
Source organism: Argiope argentata (assembly GCA_026289955.1). Classification (NCBI taxonomy): domain Eukaryota; kingdom Metazoa; phylum Arthropoda; class Arachnida; order Araneae; family Araneidae; genus Argiope; species Argiope argentata. The sequence continues at coordinate 1,842,502 of JAOUZG010000631.1, read as the reverse complement.
GGCATCATTGGCATCTCTGGCGATATGAAAGGGTACATTAAAATAAATTTCAACCATAGACTTTAAGGAATTCAGTAAATAATTGGCGTATGTCTTGAATTAACTTTCCATAATCTAACCAAGTTATAAAAAAAACTGTAAATTAGAACAAAAAAATCAATTTATAAAATAAAATTCTTGCAGTTCCGACCCTGTCTTTAGTACGTGGATGAGTCAAAAATTATTCTCCGTTTAATTCAAATTATCCATATTTAACCAGAAAAATAGATTTCATTTACGAGCTACTGAGTCTGCATGTATAAAACTGTTAATATTGTGATGGCATAATTGAACCATGAATGAGGTAATATAATTTCTTCTTTTCAACTTGAGGAGTCAATATTGGCAATAAGAAAGATGTTGAAAGATCCTATATTGATAAAAAAAAGTTCCAAAAATAAAACGTGAGCATTGAAACACGCAAGTTGCATCAGACCCCAGGCTCTATTATTGCAGAAATTCGTCTTTCTACTTTCACTACGGGTTTACACACATTCCTGTCGTTGGGAGTTAGAAGTTCTGATACACCCCCCATCCTTACCTGAATAGCATCCCACCTACACATTCGAATTCTTCCTGTTTTCGAACGAGATCCGCAAATTCTGTTTAACAGGGGTTGATTTCTCAAGTAAAGACCTCTTCACTTAAAGAATGTACAATTGTCAAAAAGAAATATAGCACATCTTTATTTTGTTATTTATTATTGCATTTTCACAAAACTGTATTTGGATATGACTTAAAAGGGACAGATTTATTGAGGTAGATAAATTGATTAATTGAGTTAGTCAACATAGTTAATTAACTCCATTAATCAATAATAGTTCATTAACTCAATTAATCAATAATAGCTAATTAACTCACTTAATCAAAAATAGTTAATTAACTCCTTAATTCAAAAATAGTTAATTAACTCAATTATTCGATAATAGTTAATTAACTCAATTAATCCATAGTAGTTAATTCACCTAGTTAAGTAACTATTATCTCGAAAGTTACATAATAAAAATATCTCGAATTTATTTAAATAATATCTCAAAATTTTTCCATTATGGGAATTGATATTTTTTAATAATTCGATTCAGTAAGCTTTTTTATGTATTAACATCTAATTTAGTACCAAAATTGACAGTAGTTATTGAGATAAACACAATTTTGTTATCTAAGAACTCAACTAAGTAATTTAGAGTTTCTTAACAACTGCCGGTAAAGATAAAAACTAATTAAACATTTCTATAATTAATCTGTCTTGTAATCAAATTTTATATCGTCTGAGTGATAAAAGACATTTTTTTAAAATAAAACAAAATTCATTTTAAATTAAAATGGTCTAATCTGAAAATAAATTTATTATTTAACTTCCTATTAAAAGCATACAAGCTACGTAAGTTATATTACTAACATTAGTTATTTAACTAGCAACTATTTGTAATTATTAATTATTATAATTGGCGTTGAAGCTTGTGTTTTATTAAGAGTAGATCTATAAATGTAAGTAAAGTTTATATACGGGGTGTTCAAAAAGTAAACGTTGCAACTCGATTGAAGGAATTTTATAATGATTCTGAATATTTTGAAAACTATTTGAGGGATGTGCACATTTTTTTGAATT
>JAOUZG010000631.1:1742338-1757408 GCA_026289955.1 Argiope argentata | reverse complement strand
TAACAAGTGAGTCTGTACGAATAGTGTAACAAGTGAGTCTGTACAAGTGAATAATGTAAAAGTGAGTGTGTACAATTGAGTAATGCAACGGGTGTTTACAAGTTAGTATTGTAAAAGTTATTCTTCACTAGTGAGTAATGTAACAAGTGAGTCTGCACTAGTGAGTAATGCAACAAGTGAGTCTGCACTAGTGAGTCTGTACTAGTGAGTAATGCAACAAGTGAGTCTGCACTAGTGAGTAATGCAACAAATTAATATGTGCAAGTGAGTAATGTAACACGTGAGAGGGTACAAGTGATTTATGTGACAAGTGACTGCGTAGAAGTATATGAGATTATAAAACGAAACGTGCTATACATTTAAAATTTAATATATAAGTTTGGAATTTGAAATGTCTATCTGTCGCAAATTTAGACCAAATACGTCAGGAAATCACCATTGGCTGATCTTTGCTTTTGCATGAATATACAAGTGGGAATCTGAAAGACGCAACGACGTAGAAAACTGAAATTTGGAAAGCAGTTTTGACATTTAAAGTATAGATCTATATATAACTTTTATTAAAATTATAAAATTGCTGATAATCTCTAAGTATGTGTTTTAATATTCTAGTAAAGACGATAACTTAAAAGCTTAAATTTCAATTATCGTCTAAGATTTAAATAAAAAAAATTTGTTATGTAGTCATTATTAAAATAGTTCATAATTTAGTTTTCATAAGTTTGAAAAACCTATCCTTGTGTGCTCGGTTTTCAACAGTGCACATCGAAATGTCCTAAATGATCCTGTATAGGGCACTGAAAATAATAACCTGAGTTTAGAGAAATTCACAATCTTTAAAGAGAATTTTAGACCAGAAATAACAATTTTATTAAAGAATACAAGAGATTGTCTCTGGTACTCTCTCGTGCTATCCATTACTCAAGTTAATTGGATTGCAAGAATGTGTTTTTTTACCACTCATCAGGGCATTTAATGTTCTATCTCACACAACTCTGTCGATATTATTTCTGTCTGTATCATCGCAAAGGTTATGTACCTTACGGGTCACCGCCTTTGCTCAATCTGCTAATCACTGCTGCAAGAAAAAAAGATTCCATTTTTTTTCCTCATCAGAAAGCAATGAGTTAATGTATCGATAATGCTTATTTTATTTCTCACCAACTGTTGTCAGACAGAGAAAAAAAACGAAGAAATCAGAAATAACAAATAACAAATACCTTCTGGAGAATGAATTCCCGTCTGGCTTTACCAGACAGAGAAACAGATATTTATAAAACCAGAACTATCTTATTAAGACAGAATGGCTTCAAAAGCATTGTTTTTATCATGATTCGTAATATTGTGATTTGTTCCATCGAAATCTCCGTTATGATTTGTTCTATTTATAAATATTGGAAAGGCGACCAGGGACCTTTAAAATGACGTTTTGTAATTTTCACCTGAGCAATTTCAAAATTTCACAGGCATGAACAGTAACACTAATGGAGATGACAAACAAAATTTTAACGTTTTATATTAATTAATTTATGAGTTAAGGGGATTAATATAATATAATATTAGCAATAAATAATATTAAGGAAAAATGTTCCAGGCGCTCCAAATTTGTTCGAAAGAATTCCAATTTTTATTATTATTTACTCTCTCCCTTTTGGAACAAATTTGGGATTCATCTTTAAGTTTGTGACCGAAATATCAAAATTAACCAATATAATATCTTAAAATTACTGATTTTTTAAAAAAAATTTAAGTAATTATTACTAATTTTTTAAATAGTTATTACTGATTTTTTAAAAAAAAGTTTAAGTAGTTTTGAGTTATTACATTGGTTAATTTTGATATTTCGTACTCAAACTTAAAGATGAATCCCAAATTTGTCCAAAAGGGAGAGAGTAAATAATAATAAAAATTGGAATTCTTTCGAACAAATTTGGAGCGCCTGGAACATTTTTCATTAACGTTATTTATCGCTAATGTTATATAATTTTAACTCCCTACATCATAAATTAATTAATATAATACGTTAAAATTTTGTTTGTCATCTCCTATAGTGTTACTGCTAATGCCTGTGAAATTTGGACTTGCTCAGGTAAAAATTACAAAAAGTCATTTTAAAGGTCCCTGGTCGTCTTAACGTTTCAGAATATATAATGGAGAGTAAATTACGAATCAAAATAGATATCAGGAACTAGAAAGAAATACTATAGAAAAATAAATCAATTATTGAAGAATATTTACAAAGAAAGAATGAGAGAGTACTTTTTTAATTCTAAAATTCATGTTTTGGAAATTATATATCACAAACAATTTTTCTCATTGTTGAATAAGTTTGGTACCATTTTAATCCGATTGTTGTCAGTTTATACATATCTATATATATTTATATCTATAAATCTCTCTCTCTCTCTCTCTCGTGTGTGTGTGTGTGTGTGTGCGTGTGTGCGCGCGCGCGTGCGCGATATATTATTATTCGTTGTAAGCAGAAGGTGGTTTTGAAAACATAAATACTTTGAATTTTCAAGTTTGTTTTATTCCATCACGGAAAGCAGATATTATGTACAAGCAAAAGTGACGATTACCACACAGAACGACACAAAATGGAATGACGATAGGCTGAAGCGAAAAATGGGAGGGAAATCATTATGCCTTGTCTTAAATATCATAAGATTTTGATAGGGAAAATACTTTTTCTTAGTGCCTATATACAATGAGATTTCGAAGGGGATTTCATTGAAACGCGCTTAATCAGCCAAAGAGAACTCAGGGACAATTAGAGGATAATTTTCATCCTCTCGCTCGGTGTGTGGGAAACAGTGGACTAGCGATTTTACAAAGCTTCTGTTGCTTTTATTTACTACAACAAGTGAAATGGATCAAGAAATAATAAAATATTTTTAGAATGAATGTACTATGGGTTATATTACATTAAAAGTTAGGAAATTTATTTGTATTTAAGTTAAGAGTGTAAAATACCCTTATATGTACAATTGCGAGAGGGCGCCCTCTATTAGTGAATTCGAGAAAGGTTACTATAAGGTACCATAATAACTATAATAATGTATTATGTAATAGATTAAAGACTTAAAAACACATAATAAATATTAATAAAATGAATTTTTGAAGAAAAAACACATTCTTATTATTTTGAAATGAAAAGCATATTTTCTGAAATTAAAAATTAAGAAGGTAAAAAAAAATATGTATTATGTATTATTGTTTTCTAAAACAAAATTCGAAAATTCGCCTTTACGGAGAATAGAAGCATTGGTGCAGATAGCACAGAAATACTACTAAAATATACAGTAAACTATAAAGTCAGTGTGTCATATAATCGATGAGATAATACTTAGATACCAAGTCTATTTTATAATATATTATTCATTAATCCTTTTAAGGCAAAATGATTGACAGATTTTGGAAGGGACAGGCTCGGAGTAAAAAGTCTAGTCCTAATTTCCCTTAAATCACAGATCATATCACAAAGTCTTTATCATGTCAGAACATGATGTTGCTTTTGGGAATGAGGTTTTCGGATGAGGTGAGGATGAACAAAAAATCTAGAAAGGCGAAAAACAAAAAAATTGATCCGTAGTCGACAAATAAAAATTTCATTATCTTCACGAGCATCTCAAAAAATCAGCTTTTGATAACGCGTTGCCTTCCTATATACAAAAGCTCTGATTTTTTAAAAAAACTAGTTAATGACTACAGTCAATAAAACCCAGATAAATGTCATTTTGAGCACGTGATTATATAAAAATAAAATAAATAGGAAAGTTGATATTTTTCTAAACAATCAATGCGAGACAAAGTTTTTTTGTGCTGTTTGCAGTACCAAAGCGACTCATTCAATGAAACCATTAAAATGAATAAAAATATAATTTAACTCGCACGAGCACGTGGTGCGTGGCCGTTCAAGAAATGATGTTCTGACATGATACATTCAAATATGCATGGCAGATTTCATTTTAATCTTTTATTTATTATTATTTTCTAAGACAAAATGAGAATTCACCCCGCCGCTGAATAGAAATATAGGTACAGGTAGCAAAGAAATACTACCAAAATATACAATAAACTATTTAGTAAATGTGTCATATAATCGATGAGATAATATTTAAATTCCAAGTCTACTTTAAAGCATGTCAGTCATTAATCCTTTTAAGAGAAAATTATTACCAGATTTCGGAATGGCCTTAAGTTAGGTTTCAAGAATTAAGTCCTAAAAACACTTCAATCATAGATAGTATCACAGATTTTTATTTTCCCAGTTTTATTTTTCCCTATTTCTTCTCTCCAATACTTTATGCCCTGAAAACAAACTTAAACTGCCTCAGAAAATTCTCGTTTTGGCATTAGAAAATCGTTTCAGCAAATCTAATTAAGCTCTGTAGAGTTCCCTGTTGAGTGAATTAAGATAAATACTCTTTCTCTTCACAATTGACTCTAAAAATAAAATAAAGGCGAGTGCTTCAGTATGTGACAAAAAAAAGTTGGCGAGTTTTGGATAGCTTCACACATACTGCTGAAACAATGATCTTGACTGGCGATGTACGAAATTTTCAGACTTATTGCCAAAATGTTTGGAAGAAAAGAAAAATCGGAATTGGATTAATAGCTCTGGGATTATGAGATTTACGGAAGGGATAAAAGCAATCAGAAAAGTTTCTGTCAATCAAATTCAGTTAAAGTTAACTGGATTAACTTTAATTTGAAGGTTGTAATACAAAATATAAAAGCAAATCTCTTTTATAAACTGTGGAAGGGGGAGGTATATCCATAATTTTTTAGCATGTAAAAAATATCGTTTGTTTTGTGTTTAATTTCGTAACCCAACAAAGAGAACGGTGTTTTGGATTTCTTTTTGTATCATAAATGGATTCATATTTCGACACCTCCTATATATGTATAATTTTAATTTGAAAACCCCATATTAAAATTCACTTTATTGTCTTCTAGAACTTTTGAGAAATTACTTTCAGTTACAAAATAAACACAAGCTCACTGTTGTTGTTGTTTCTTATGACACTTGTCAGGGACAATTTCGCCCTAAGCAGCGCCTCTTGTTTTGTAGAAGCGCCAACTAGGGTCAAGAAAACGAATTTTGATACTCACTCATCACATTCGCTTAAACAGATTTTATTGGACAGGGGGCCGCATTCATACACCTTAGATATAGAACACAGAAGAACAATCATGCCCGAACAGTTATTCGAACCCGGGACGCCCAGATCCCGGGGAAGATGGGCTACCCCTAAGCCAGAACGCCGGCATCCTTCATTTCTACAATATTTAAATAAAATCTGGTGCTTTTTGTGTTTAGTTTCTTAGTAGAACAAAGGTAGGTTGAATATAAAGAATATAAAGCATATTAAAATTAGAACATAAGTATAGATCGTAAGTTAAAACATTTGATTTCAATTTAGCGTTTAACTTTTATAGCTTCATTTTCTAAGAAATGCATGGTCTGACTCATTTAAAAAGAAAACTTTGGCATTTGAGATATTTTTGTAAAAATTATGGAATGCATAAGAATTATTGTTAGAATTCATAATTCCTTTCTTTTTCTTCTCTTTTTAAATCTTTTTTCATATTATAAAAAATAAAACGGAATTGAACCACTAGAGCGAAACATGGTACATAAATGTGTATGCAGACTTAGAACTATGGTACTTTCAAAATATTTCTTTATGGTTCAGGGATTCTATCGAAAAAGGCAGTAAATTTGACAGTTTTAAAGCGGCCACAATTTCAAGGGAATATTCTCGGCAGTCAACTCAATAAAACGTCAAAATAGTTTGGAATATATAAATAAAAATGGTATTTTCTGCTTGTAAATTTATTAAAAAACTTCGGAAATTTGTTATGTTATAAAACTGAATATTATTACCTAAGAAATCTACCCACCCAGGAAAGTGTATCAGTCAATAATATTTTTATAAGAAAACAACCATAAATTTAGAGAAATATCCTTTTATCTTTCTTGAACAAAATCACGATTGGAGAAAATTGCCAGTTTTATTCTTGTATTTTATTTTTTTCTCAGACAGTAAAGAATAAAAATGTAACATAAAATCGAAACTCAGAAATGATAGTTATAAGAATCTGATGAAACGAGTGATTAGTTTTAAGAAAGAAAAAAAAAAGATTTCGACGGAAAAATATCGAATTTTACGAAAAAAAGTAAGTGAACAATAAAATTATTACTCACAAAAACTTCATTTCAGCTATTACAAAATGTCAAAGTTAGGAAAATAATAAAAATTGTTGAACGAAATATCAATTTTCCATGTTAAATCCTTCTCTTTTTGTAATTTAGAATTTTTTTTGTTCTTTTTTAAATGCAATAATTTGATTTATTTTTCGTGTGCGAAGAAAATGTTTTGTAACCTTTAAACGATTTGACATCAATGGATTTCTAAGTTTTAGACCTTTATGAATTCAAAATATTAGAATGGTGCTTCTATGTCTATTGGTCTGTTTCTAAGTTTTAGACCTTTATGAATTCAAAATATTAGAATTTTACTTCTATGTCTATTGATCCATTTCTAAGTTTTAGACTTTTATGAATTCAAAATATTAGAATTGTGCTTCTATGTCTATTGGTCTGACCATTAACAGGCTATGTTTTATTTTATCGATATTTAAAATAGACTTTAAATAATAATATATTAATTCGAATTTTGCATACCATTTTCAATATCGTTGGTTCAATTTAGAGATAAACATGAATTCGGATGATAATTTTTTTTCTGCCTCATTGGTCTGACGTTATGTTTGGTGACAAAATGCATATGACATGTTATGTTTTATTGAATAAATATTTAAAATAGATTTTTAACAAATAATATTAAAAACAGAATATGAAATATAATTTATCAGGAATCTCATTTTAAACACCTTTGCTTTAATATAGAGATATGCATTGAATTTAGAAAATTGGAATTTTGTTTGCTTATAAAGAGTCTATTGATCTGATTTTGAACACGATATTTAAAGATTAACAAGATAAATGGATGAAATTTTGTATGCAGATTTAAAAGAAAGACTACATATTTCTTATAATTCTCGGCAAAATCCATCTGTTATATTCATCTGGTATGAAAAAACAATATTTAAAAATGTAATAAATCAAACTGATGAAACTTGGCATATTTAAGATTAGTATTGAATTTTGGATCAAAAATTTCAAGACTCACAAGTTTATCGATCTCCCCACTAGGAAGCTAAATAGGGATATTAGATTATGGACATCGCAGGCAAGATGATAAAATATCATTTTTATCCAAGTTACTAATGAATAGACAAACATTTATAGACTTTAAAAAATCTTATTCTGAAATATTAACCACTTAACAGTTTTATTTTCTTTAGTATCTAATAAGATGACACCTTATATTTTCGTATTTTGATTCAAATGGAAATCCGTCGAATATTTGACTTATCTACGTATTCGAAACCATTTTACTATTGAATTGCAATCCTTATGAATGTTTTTTTGTTTTGTTTTTAGCTATCAAAATTCGATAAATCGATGCACGTACGGTATACGAGCAAAATAGATAAGTGGTTAATTTTTCCTAAGAGATAGAACAATATTTCATGGAAATTCTTAACACAGTATACGAATACAGTTAAAGGAACATTAATTGTATTTCACAATTAACACTTTGGTGAGCGGCAATTTTACACAGAAACTATGTCATGTCACCGGCTACTTTTTTGTAATTGAATATGAAAGTAAAACGTTCTAAAAAAACTCCAAGGAATTTTGTTGAATTGGAAGATCAAAAAGTTCTTCGCCGATACGTTCCGTCATGGTTGAAATTTTTGGAATTTTTTCTAAAATTCTAATAAAAATGTAAATACTAGAAAAAGTAATTTTTCTGTTATAGAGCGGACAAGACTAAACACGATACGCCAAGTTTTTGCAATGTTCTATATCGCCCCCAGTGTTATAAATTGAAACAGATAAATCAAGTGCAATGACGAGTTTACTCGTCACAGGCCAACAACGTTTGGACATGAAAAGACGAGTTAACTCGTCACCGGTCAGCAAAGTGTTAATATTCACTTGTAAGGCACGATTTAAAAGCTTTTCCTTATCAAAACAAACATTTGTTCTTAAACATATTCGTAAATAAGAATTATTATTGGAACATAATCCATTAAAATCCGTTTTTTTCTTCTAAACATACAGCATGAAAATCGAATATTGTCACATAAATAATATCCAGGATCAGTAACGGAACCTAGATTGAAAATTACAGATTTCGACACCACCGTATTTTTAGAGACATTATCCAATTACTGCTCGCTGTACGAGCTGGGATACGTCACGCGTACGTGCCGTCTCCATGGTAATTGTTTTGAAAAGATAGCCAAACAATAAAGCAATGGGAAAAAAACTTAATTTTTTTGAAGCATCGGTTACATCTGTCAGGTTATTTTAACAGCGTAGGGTTTTGAAACTGGAATCTATAGAATTTATTTAATTAATAATAAATTTTGTATTTATTTTTTATTTCAAAAATGCATTAATTTAGTCATAATTTAATCACGTACAATAATAGATTTATAACAAAGATTCCAAATGCATTTTGTTAGGCTTCGATCTTTGATATTGGAAACCAAATTTAAATACCTCCCATTAAATATGAAAAGATAATTTTAATATTAAACGAAAATAAGAGAAACAAGATGAACCTTAATTAATAAAGATTAGACATGGATATAAATAACATGAGCATATAGGTTTGTTATAAAGTTTAATAAAAATGTAAAATAATTTTTTTTGATGATTAGGCACGAATAATTTTTAATTCTCTTGATTCTCTCAAGAAATTCAGTACTGTATAATTTATTTTATGCTAAGACAATATATTATAATCGCCATTAAAAAAATTTTCAAATTCATAAAATTAAACTATTACTGCATACAATTTTCTTACCGATAATATTACTTGTTAAATTATTAACGCATTTAATTTAAAATGTTATCTCGTTGTTTTTTTAAAATATTGATTGCTAATAAATAATAATGTATTATTTATTAAAATTGATAGCTATAAAAATAAAAATGATTTGAATATTAATCATAACGTAATAATGATTTCGAATCAGTTAACGTATAGTGGATCGGATAACGTAGTAAAAGTATGACAACCGAAAAAGAGTATCATGTTGCAAAAAGAAAAAAAAGTGAATAATTAGGTTTAAAATTTATATCCAAAGAAAATCAATTTTGTAATGAAAGTTTCGATAAAATAAATTGTCTTTGCCAGTATTGAGATTAATATTTCAAAAGCGTTCATGTAAACTATTTAAAGAAATAAAATTAGTCACATTTTAAGTTATATTTTCAACATAGAATAATAATATTTTCTTTAACAGTGAAATAACATCGCATATTAAAATTAAAATACAATCTGTACATAAAGAAAATTTGTTCAATTGACAATCTAATCATGAGTGTATGAATTTTAAAATAACATTTTGTACGATATTATGCTTTAAAGCGTGTCAAGGAAAATGTTATAAATTAAAATTAATTTTTTAAGAATTGAAAAATTAAATTAATATTATTGTGGAACATTTTTTAGATAACCCCTAATATTTTATAAGAGACATAATGTTGAGTTTTTAGCTTCTAATTCAGCAATTTGTCTCTTAGAATATTGGATAGCTTAAGTAGTTTGTCTTATTGAATATTTTTAATAGCTTGATTTACAGACATAAGTTTTAAATGTTCGATTTCAAAAATTATTATCTATCAACTAATTTTGTGAGTTATTCATTTAGGCTTATGAAATTTTTTATGTATACGTATTAAAATATAAATACGTCGAAATTCTTACATTTTTTAAAGAAATATATTTTTGAAAAGTTAAAATATATATAATTTAAGTTTCAAAATATTTCGGATGCCTCAATTTTTTTTTATCATTCAATGTAAATTTAATTGGAATAAAACTGTACAGGATTTTGCTATTCCAATTAAATGCCAATTCTCTAAAAAAAGTATTTTATACACATTTGAATTTTCATAAGAATTTTTTTTATTTAAAATTCACTTGACTTTTAACTATCATAAAAATTGGAAATGCAAAAAAAATGTCTACTTTATTTCCTTTTAATGCTTAAGCAAAATATTTTACATTAATTTTATTTGATTTCTTCAAAAACTAATACACCTGAAGCATTTCAAGTATATTTAACTGAAATATCATTTTTTAAAAAGTCATCAAAAGGTTCTCTCCACCAGACCGTTCAAATATTCGTTGTATTAAAAAAAAATATTTATATGACTTATTATATTTGTAATTTAGCATATATTTTGATGATGAAACGATAAAAATAATCATTTTTAGCCAACCATTATTTCTAAGTCCACTGTCTTCTTAAGTAATACATATCTCGTACCATTTTACCAGAAGTAAGTAAGCGAGCATTTTCCCCCCATTTCGCATCGCACCGATTCCCAGGTGATGCAGACTCTAAAGTTAAACGGGAAGCGCATTTGTAAACTTTTTTGCTGGCATTATTTTTAGCTCTTGTCTGTTTGCCAGTTGTGTCCATCCTTACAGTAACGAAGAACAAAGATATTTTTTTTTCGTTTGGTTAATGCCGCATCTTTGTAGCAGAAGAGTTCGTCCCGCTGTGTAATTCCGGCGGCTTTCGGCAAGCGTTGATGGGCACGCGTAATGGCAACTGTCGCATTCGAGCCCTACAGTAGTCGGCCGAGTAAAAAGAACATATGAAGTAAATGATTGTTATTTTAAAAGTAATTGGAGTTGGACGCGTTTACGCGTTCCTTATTTATTTTCCAAATAGAGTGAAACAAAATCTTGATTATTTGCTTCAGTTAATTTCAAAAAGTTAAAAAATTTCAACAAAAATCAAACGAAGGTCATAAGAAACTTCATATACCAGATATTGTATTTGTTGTACAACAGTTACGAAATATTAACTATTGGCTTGAATTAAGCATTTTTACGGAATCTATCCTGTGATCCACGGCGATTTTTTTCATGATTATTTTCTGACATGCGATTAAAGGTATCCGAAAACGGAATTTCTTCTTTAGATCCAATTTCTGAATGAAATAAAGAAGTGGTACAATACTGCATATGTATTCACAAAATCACTAACAAAATTGAATATTTTTATATGTTCAGTGTTTTAAAGCGTTTATTCCTATATTTTAAGTCGCAGCGTTTTTAAATTATCGCGTATAATTTTTTTTTTGAAAGTACGAAAGGACAGACAGTCAACCCATGGTTGTCTTTGGTATAAACTTTATGGTATCGTTATTATAAATGTTGAATATGTGTACAAAATCTTATGCATCTAGATCTCTTTGTTTTGTAGCTATCGCTTTAACTTATTTCAGAGCAGTCAGACAGAAGGACCAAAAGCTTGTAAGAACTGAAATCAATACTTTTTAAAGACCTTAAGTCTTTTTCTGTTATATTGTTGGGATTTGTTTATTCCCGTTTGCTTAGCATTAAATATTTCAAGCATAATCGGGAATTTACTGTTCTGAAATGTATTAAAATCAATCACTTTGTGGATTATCAATGAAACCGATTTATCCACATATGCCAAAAATCCAAAGATAATCGGATGTTTACTGCAATGAAACGTATTAAATATAACGATTTAATATAATTGAACATATTTCATCCTTTATTTTTTCTAGTTGGGTTCCATATCCGACACGTATATGTAAATTTCTAATAAAAACAATATAACAAGTGTTAATACGATATTTATCAAGAGCAGAAATATGCGTAGCACTTGCAAAATGTAACACATCAGGATCGGGCACACGAAAGTGGTAAAAAAACTCCGACCAAATTTCATTCGTCTAACTTAGATGTTTTCAAATTATGATATGCACAACTCTAGTGGAAAAGCAAAATATCATAAACCGTCTATAATTCACGTGTTATCGGAAAGCCACAGATAATTCACGGTGTATTCAGAAAGTACTAGATAACTCACAAATTATTCCGAAAACCACAGATAATTCACGGATTATTCGAAAACTCACGGATAATTCCAAGATATTTCGGAAGGCTAAGGATAATTTCCGAATTATTCAGAAAGAAACAGATAATTTCCAGATAACTCAAAGATTATCCAGAAAGCAACGTATAATTCACGGGTTATCAGGAAATCCATGGATAATTCATGGATTATTCGGAAAACTGCGGATAATTTCTGGATTATTCGGAAAGAAACGGATAATTTCCAGATAATTCAAAGATTATTCAGAAAACAACGTATAATTCACGGTTATCAGTAAATCCATGGATAATTCATGCATTATTCGGAAAGCTACGGATAATTTCTGGATTATTCGGAAAGAAACGGATAATTTCTAGAAAATTCAAATATTATCCAGAAAACAACGTATAATTCACGGGTATCAGAAAATCCATGGATAATTCATGCATTATTCGGAAAGCTACGGATAATTTCTGGATTATTCGGAAAGAAACGGATAATTTCCAGTTAATTCAAGGATTATCCAGAAAGCAACGTATAATTCACGGGTTATCTGGAAAGAAATGAAAAATTCGGTGATTATCCGGAAATTCACAGATTAACCCGAAATTGAAGGATGATTTATAAAATAGATTTAGATGTTTCTAGTATACAATAGGCGTAAACTGCTAAATCATGACGGACTATTTGGGATTTTCAAAAGTACAACATTGGTAATGCCGCACGTAAGAAACACAGGGGATTTATAAGTAAAGAAATAAAATCTAGAATTTTTGTTCTCTGGGGATTTTTCGAGAGGAATTAAGGCTTCTAAAAATAGAAAGACCATTCATTAAATTGTAAAAAGAAAGGTGTAGATTAAGACATAAATATAATTAATAATCAGTTTTAACAGTATTTCCATGATTTGTAAGACCAGTTATTTTAATATACTCTAAAATTTATTCTAACTTATATCTTATGATCTTTTTCATTCGGATTATCCAAAATAATCCAGAATGCCCCCAAAGCTTCTAATGTTGACAGTTTATTAAAAAAAAATTGCAAACAGGCATCAGTAAACTGATGGTCACAAATGTATCCATTATCTTTCATCATAAATTAGTGACAAAATCCAACCATTTTTATTCATTCTGGGAGAGTATTAATATTATTACAGAACATCGATGTTGGTCTCTCCTTAAATTTCTCATCTGCATAATTAAAGTATTATCTCATCACTATCGCATGAAATTACGAATCTCGAGCAAGTCCAGTGCTCAGATTTTAATTTTCACCGTCTCGAATAATAACAGTTTGTGCTTCGCAGTATTGTAAATAAAATCCAATGTGCATATTAAGACGCTTTTTTTCGGCCTATTGAAACAAAAATTTAACAGAAAAATATAATTTTACCAAGAAAATGGTATATTAGTTTATTTTCCTTTACTCAAGTCAATGCATTTGAACTATTGATTTTACATGCATAAAGAAAAAAACATGTTGACAAATGGTCTACCTTTTAACAGATTTCTTTCAAAAAATTATAGACACCAAATCATGTTCTACATTTAATTTAACAAACAATTTAACATTTTTGAGTTTTCTCTTTAGCAAGAATGTGAAATTATAGAACAATTGATGGTCAAAGTTTTGATGGATTTTAGTTTAAAATATGATTTAAATATAAATTTTAGGAGGTACATTTGAGGAACGAAAGTTATATATTTAATATATTTCATTTTACAGCAATCATGTTAACTTGTATTCACACGGTCGGACAAATGCTTTTTTTCTGAACTGATTTATTTATACATTTGATAAAAATGTACACATTTAAGGCGACCAGGGACCTTTAAAATAACTTTTTGTAATTTTCACTTTAGCAATTTAAAATTTTACAGGCATTAAGTGTTACACTATAGGAGAGGACACACAAAATTTTAAAGCATTATATAAATCTATTTATGAGTTAGAGAATTTAATATAATATAGTATTAGCGATAAATAACGTTAGTGAAAAATATTCCGGGCCCTCCAAATTTGTTCGAAAGCGCTCCAATTTTTATTATTACTTACACTAACGCTTTTGAAACAAAAGTTGGGATTAATATTGAATTTTGAGTACAAAATATCAAAATTAACCAATGTAATAACACAAAACAACAGAACCTTTTTTAAAAAATCAATAGTTTTAAGTTATTATGTCTTTTAAGTTTGATATTTCTTACACAAACTTCAAGATTAATCCCGGCTTTTGTTTCAAAAGGGTTAGAGTAAGTAATAATAAAAATTGGAGCGCTTTCGAACAAATTTGGAGGGCCCGGAATATGTTTCACTAACGTTATTTATCGCTAATACTATATTATATTAAACCCTCTATCTCATAAATAAATTAACATAATGCTTTAAAACTTTGTGTGTCATCTCCTATAGTGTTACTCTTAATGCCTGTAAAATTTAAAACTTCTAAGGTGAAAATTGTAAAAAGTCATTTCAAAGGTCCCTCCTGGTCACCTTAAAAAAATTGCAAACAAGCATCATTAAACTGATAACCACAAATGTATCCATTATCTTTCATCATAAATTAGTGAGAAAATCCAACCATTTTTATTCATTTTCGGAGGGTATTAATGTCATTACAGAGCATCGATGTTAGTCTCTCCTTAAATATCTCATCTGCATAATTAAAGTATTATCTCATCATTATCGCATGAAATTATGAATCTCGAGCAAGTCCAGTGCTCAGATTTTAATTTTCACAGTCTCGAATAATAACATTTTGTGCTTCGCAGTATTGTAAATAAAATCCAATGTGCATATTAAGACGCTTTTTTTCGGCCTTTTGAAACAAAAATTTGACAGAAAACTATAATTTTAATAAGAAAATGGTATATTAGTTTATTTCATTTACTCAAGTCAATGCATTTGAACAATTGATTTTACATGCATAAAGAAAGAACATGTTGTCAAATGGTCTACCTTTTAACAGATTTCCTGCAGAAGTTATGTTCTACATTTCCAAACCAAACCAAAATGTTCTACATTTCCAAACCAAACCAAAATGTTCTACATTTCC
>JAOUZG010000631.1:1728355-1742328 GCA_026289955.1 Argiope argentata | reverse complement strand
CAAAATGTTCTACATTTCCAAACCAAACCAAAATGTTCTACATTTCCTTTAACAAAAATGTAACATTTGTGAGTTATCTCTTTAGAAAGAATGCAAAATTATATAACAATAGATAGACAAAGTTTTGATGGATTTTAGTTTAAAATATGATTTAAATATATATTTTAGGAGGTAAATTTGAGAAACAAATGTTTTATATTTAATACCTTTCCTTTTTCGGCTATCATGTTAAGATGTATTCGCACAGTTAGACAAATGCACTTTTTCTGAAATTATTTATTTCTACAATTGATTAAATTTACACATTTAATGTGAAAATACATAACAAATATCATTTCCAGGTTGAAAGCCAGTTTTATGTATCACATTTATAGACAGACAAATATAATTCGGAGAAAGTGTTTTTCCGAATCAGAAACGTTTGTACGATGGAGATTTGTAAAAAAATATCAAGTTCAAATTTTCGACTATCACTATACTTTCTCTAAATATGTTTCGAATATGAGAAAGAAAATATGTGATTTCCGAACTCAGACATTTAAATCCTAAATATTTATTGAAATACGGAGTAAAAAGTTTTGACAGAATACTATTTATAATACTTTACGCAGTAAGCAGTAATCGGAAAAGTAAAAATGAAACGATGTTCGATTTTCAATTAAAAAGAGAAAAAAAATATTAATGATCTAATTGAAACATTTTTATGAAATGCATAAGAGAGATCGTATTCAAAGTTATTTCACATTTATCATTAGAATACAGTTGGAGTTTTTATGTCTCTTTTTAGTGCGTATAGCACGTATTTAATCAACTGTTTGTTGTTTTCGTGATTCGCTTTACAATGGAAGGAGGGGTGCAGTAGCTTCTGAGGTATGGACCTTGCTTAAAGGCAGATGTCTGAGTTCTAGCTTACACACGTCACCACCCTCATTTTACGGGGTGAACTTCATTCATGCATTTCAATCATTCATAGATCGTCATTTAGATCTGAAACAGAGAACGATAACCTTTTACCCAATACCTTCAGTGGTATTACTCTCGACGTGGAGGACTTTGTAACCATGCCGGATTTTAAGGTGACTAGGGACCTTTAAAATGACTTTTTGCAATTTTCACCTAAGCAATTTGAAATTTTACAGGCATTATGAATATTTAGAATAACACTATAGGGGATGGCACACAAAATTTTAAAGCATTATATTAATATTTTTAGCTTTTAGAGGTTAATATAATATTTAAAAGTGATAAATAACGTCAATGAAAATTGTTCCAGGTGCTCCAAAGTTGTTCGAAAGCCCTCTAATTTTTATTATTACTTGCTCTAACCCTTTTGAAAACAAAGTTGGGATTAAACTTGAAATTTAAGTACGAAATATCAAAATTAACCAATATAATAACTTAAAACTACTGATATTTTTTTTATAAAAATGTTTAAGTAGCTTTGAGTTGTTAACATAGGTTAATTTTGATATTTCGTACTCAAATTTAAGTTTAATACCAACTTTTGTTCCAAAAGGGTTGGAGAAAGTAATAAAAAAATTGGAGTGCTTTCGAACAAATTTGGAGCGCCTGGAACATTTTTCTTTAACGTTTTTAATTGCTAATACTATATTATATTAATCCCCTAACACATAAATAAATTAATATAATGCTTAAACATTGCGTGTGTCATCTCCTATAGTATTACTCTGAATGTCTGTAAAACTTCAAATTGCTAGAGTGAAAATTGCAAAAAAAGTCATTTTAAAGGTCCCTGGTCGCCTTAACGTGTTATAGTTATCACACACACGGAAAGTCTTCGGCTGGCCGATTCGAACTCGTATCTAACGATCTGCCAAGCAGGCTATCCCGTCCCCCGTTAATTTCTTAGAAAATATGAAATTAAAAACCTTAATCATCTTAAATAAAATACTTTCAGACTTTTAATAACCAAACAATTTACGACTCAGACTTTGTGAACTTCTCTTAATTGAATAGTTTAAACACTAATTATTATTATGAAGTGCGTTATTCCTAGTAGTATATGAAACAAACTCAAAATTAAGCAAACTAAAGCAGTTAACGGTTAAATATGTAAAAGTAACTGCTAATTTAATAGCTAGACTAAGCTGTCTGGCAGGTTTATTTTGCACTTAGAGCATTTCTGTAATATATTTCAATTTCCGGCAACCTGCAAAGAATAATACAGACTCATAAGTTTAACTAACTGCAAGTGACAAGACGAAGTTTGAAGTTAAAATTAATATGGCAATGTTTACTGGCTGGATTTTGCTTGTAAAATATGTCGTTCAAAAACTGTTCAAAATGGTCAACTAAAATAAATTGTTTAAACTAGAACTGTTATAGTTCGCAGTCAGACTCTTTTTGATTTTATATCCTTATTTTGAAAGATTGATTTGAAAATGATTTTTATTGAAAACTAATAAGATATTTAATATTTTTCTCCATAATTGAATTGTGTATATCCACGTACAAATCATTTTCAAATTGCTTTAAAATTCAAAATATTATTTTCTTGTGGTATCAGTTATGTTCAACTGCAATTTTATTTTGATTTTAATAAATATTAAAAAATATTCTAGAAATGACTTTCCATCACTTTAGTTTGTGAATTTAAGCTAATCCGGTTAAAAAAATCATTTTTTAAACACTTTAAAATTCTAGAAATAATTTTTTTAATAATTCCAATTTTAGTTACCAGCTATTTTTTTCTTATTTTAATAAATAGTTAAAAGAAATACTTTAAAATATAATCTAATTTCCATTTTTTATCAGAGGATCTATGCTAATTCGAAACAAACGTTATCTTTAAAAAAACTTCAAGATATTTTTAAATCATACCAATTTTATCTCTTGATTTTTTTCTGAATTTTTTAAATATTAAAAAAATGCTTTTAAGTATATTCCAGCATATATTTTGCCGTATTTTAATTAGTAGATTAATGCTAATTTGAAAAAAAAGTTATCTTCAGGATACTATCAAATTCAAGATATTATGTAATCAATTGTGCCAATTTTGCTGCTAAACAATTACCCTTTTTAATTTTAGTAAATTTTCAAATTTTTTAAAGTTTATTCTACAATCTACGTTCATTAACCTTATGAACGTATGTCTTTTAACTAAACCAACCATTTTTATGGCCGTTAGTAAATTTGAAATCGAAAATAAACTCAAAAGAATCAACCGGAAACACTCACTATAAAGATTTTAATTTTCCTTGAATTTTAATTGCAAATTATTTCTATCCCATTTTAAAAATATCTTTATTTATATATTTAACTAACATGAGCTCGTGGTTTTGACACATCACTTCAAAGTGACTAACCAAATATCAAAGTTTAAGAGATTAAAAAAGTAGTTTTTGACACAATTCTATAATTTCCCAATTTATTTAATAAAATAATTTATAAATATATATATACATATATAAATAAATAAATATATATATATATAGTTTGAATATTCAATCGTTAAAAAAATCTTTTTATTCATCCACTCAAGTTCAAGTATATTTTTTTAAAACTTGTAGACATGTAATGTTAATACAGTTTCTTCAAATATATTAATATTATCGAAAATCTATATTTACCCACTGCCAAATGAGTAAGACTTCAGTTTTTGTTTCTCCCCAAGCTAATGAGTTTGGGCTTAACAGGTTTTTTTAAACCAATTATTTCAAACGATTCTATTTATTTTCATAGTATTTTTACATTTAAAACTAAGCATTGTTAAGTGATCGATTTTTTAGATTCATTTTGAAGTACTTTTGAATCAAAATAAAACGGAATAAAGAAAATTAAAAAAATACTAATCTGTATTGCGTTATTCCAATTGGCGTAGAAAATTCGTGCATTTGCGTTGTCATAATATGCCTTGAAAATTCATGCATGAGCAGTGTGAAAATTGATTACGTCATATGTATAAACATATTTACATTAATTGTAATTATTTAATAAAAATTAACTAAAATAAAATTAACCTAAGTAGAAAATTAGTAAAAACACCTAAGTAGGAGTTTATTTAATTTTTTTTCAGAAAACTTGTTTTTGAAATATCTGCAATGTGATCTTGAACAATTAATCCATTACATGCGGTTAATACACAAGTGTCCAAAATTCGAGTTTGTATTTTTGAGGCATTCTTTTCGATAGATTGAAACCAAAATTTGGCAGATCTACAATTTTTATCTCAATGCCATATGAAAATTTTATTTATTTGAATCATGATGTTTTTCTGCATGTGCATGAAAGTACAAATAAACAAACTGCCGAATTTTTTAGAGATTTGGTTCAATATGAATCTATACTTTTTCTTAAATATGAATCTATTCTTTCAATACTAATATGTGAACCAAATTTTATGTACTAAGTTGTTAAATGTTTCATTTTAATCATCGCGTTGACATGTGAAGCAAAATAACAGACCATCAGATGGTAAATCGCCAACGTTTATAGTTTTAAATATGTTACGAATCTATATTTTACTTGATAAGTCTGGGTTTTAAATTTTATCTGTCTAGTTCATCAGGTTTCATTAAAAAAGTACCAAAACCATCCGTTTCTTTTAAATGGGATTTTACCCAAAATTTTATAGAAATTTACAAATTTAATTTTAAGAACCAATACAAAATTTCAACCATTTATCTCAAGATATATTTTTGAGATTACAATAATTTCTCCTTGTATGATACCTATATGAGAAAATAAAAATGACCTACAATATATTTGTTATAGCCATAATTTAACATAGATTATTTGCAACGAACTCTACAAACCAATTTTCATTAGTTTCCCGAAAAAATTGCTTCGTCATTGTGATAATACTGCATTATAATATTCAACTACAATATTGAGTATTATTATTTCTACATTTTAATACTACATTTTATTATTTCTACATTTGAATACTATACTGTATTCTTTCATTTCAATACAACAATTTATTATTTCTACATTTGAATAATATACTGTATTCTTCCAACATTTTAATACTATATTTTATTATTTCTACATTTGAATATTTCTACATTTCATTATTTCTATATTTTAATACCACATTTTTATATTTTTACATTTTAATATTTCTACATTTTAATTCTGCATTTTATTATTGCTATATTTTAAAACTACATTTTATTATTTCTACATTTTAATGCTGAATTTTATTATTCCTGCATTTTAACAGTAAATTTAATTATATCTACAATTTAATACTACATTTTATTAGTGTTACAATTTTAATAACTTTCATTTTATTATTTCCACATGATATATCATCTATATTTCATTTTCTACTCATCACTACATTTATTATTTTCAATGAATATAACTAAATAAATAAATTATTAATCCCTTTTTTTATAAATGACTGTCACTAGTGGCAATGATATTTCTATATAAAATATATAAAGAAAATATTTCAAAACCATTAGAAAAAATGAAAAGTGAAATATATATAAAAAACAAAACAAATGGCAAATATAAAAATTAAAGGAAGGAAAGACGAAAAGTATACTAAATTTCGTTACCGTCATACTGAAAATAAAAAAAAACTTATCAACTATCTCTATAGCTGTAAAAGATATATTTAATAAGCTCATTCCTTTTTTAGTAGTTAATTTAAAGTAAAGATGCCATTAGAAAAAAAAACTTTTATTAAAGAATCCCGACGAGAAAGGAGAGATTGTCTAGGAACTGAAACTTATACTGCATTCAAACTTTATCAAAAAAATATAATTTTCTTTTAAAATTTTAAACTTAAATCTAAATTTATGCTTGCATATAAAGAATAACTTAATAGATAATTCGTTAGCAAAACCTAAGCAAATGAAAGTTTGAAATTCTAACATTAAAATATTGTGCATATTTATCCATATCTTTAGAAGTTTTTCAAACAAACTATTTTATTTATTGATGACAACCTATATTCTAATATCACACCAAATTCCACTTTACGTACGTACTGTCGCGAAAGACTGCAGTTTTTATATTAAATATGGCTTAAAAATGACTAGCACAGAGAAGCTGCCCAGCAACATATTTTAAAACGTATAACCAATGTCTACATTAGCTTTTTCCCAAAGTTTGGAAAAACTTAATTTGAAAAAACCTTCTCCAAAATAGCAAAAAGAAAAATTCGAAACTATTCTGAAGTTAAAATCTAAAAATGAAAATCGGAAAACTTATGTTTCAAAATGTCAGATATATGCAACCATTTGAGAGTATCGATTGCCCCTTATCTTTTTTAGAACACAGGGTGAAAAGTCGTAATCATTTTAGTGTTTTTGGTGCTGACGTTAGGCTCGCATTTTCCCCTGTAAAATGGTGTTTTTTGTTTAAAAAAGAGAACGCAGTGTCTCCCAAACTATTTATATATATAATATTAAAAAAAAATTGAACGAATTTTTTGCTAACATAATAAATTTATTCAAAGAAAATATCTCAAACAATTATAATAAAGATGACGTTTTTCTGGATCAATAAATATAATTTAAAAGAAATCTAAAACAATAAAGGATATGGATGAATTTAGAATGAATCCATAGAGACAAAGACTTCTAAATTTGCAATCAAAATAATGTAAATATTTAACAGTAAATTTACACATTTAAATATCTGTATACATATTTATATGTGATATAAAATTTTAGTTACTTTTTAAAAAAGAATAATAAAATAAGAGCCTTCGGAATATGCTAAACTTTCAGTTTCCCAATTCTTGAGCTTTTATTCTATTTAAAAACTCAAATTATTCATGATTTTATATTGAAAATAAAATAATATATATCTATTTATTTATTTTTCTAAATTTATATTACTTGTTTATCGTATTATACAAATAATATAAAAAAATTAAGTCAATTCCAAGTTAGGTCAGAGGGAAAAAATTAGTTACTTTTTATTATATAATTAGAATTAATATAAGTAAAAATGAATACTGAAATGCCTGTTTTGCCAGTTGAGCTTGCCTGTTGATTTAAATGTTTAATACAAATTTTCAAAACTGTATTTAAAGTAGTAAAAAATAATCAAACTTAATTAATAAATTAATATTTTTTTTAAAAAAAATATATTAATATCAAGAGTCATCCATAAATAGTTTTAAGAAAAATATTTGAACTTGAGTGGATAAAAAATTGTATTTTATTAAAGACTGAAAATTTGAACTAGATATATAAATATGTATAGGAAGAATGTGAACTAATAGTTAGAAATGAAAAGAAAAGAAAACAAATATAAAAAAACAGAACGAACAGAACGTAAAGCACTGAAATAAACTTTATTTAGCAATTTTCATGCATATTTTAAAATATAGCAATACCTTAAAAATAAAGTAAACATTTTGATGTATATGTATGTTGAATGATGTTTCTACAATAACATTGAAAGCTGCAGTAGTCTAATCTTATAAATATTAAGTATTAATATTGAATTTTTATTTTCTCATATACAAACCAAAATTATTGTATTCATAAAAAATTAAATCCTAATAATCTCGAGGAATTTCCATTTTTCAGATATCAAAGAATTAAAAAAGGAAATTATACGTCTTTATTACTGCTACACGCAACGAAATAAAAGGATGAAATCTTGTTTATTTTGAAATTTGAATAGTGATTTAAATATAGGAAGAAATTTCTCCAAAAGAAAACAGTTAGCCATTTTGTGCATGGATAAGAACTGAAAACCACCAAAAGTACGAAAATGAAAAATCTTCTATGCATTATCCTTAGAATTTTATTTTTATGTTCAAACTCGTCTGAATTCATCCTTCTATTGTTCATTTTTTTGGCTATATGGTCCTGTATTTGTTAGTGAATTACTTCAAAATGTCATCTAGTTTGATACATAGCCTTCACACCAAAATTGGACATATGAGTCTAATATTGAATGTAGTGACCTACAAATGACCTACCTTACCTAGGAATTTTATTATCACGTACGAACATGACATTGTTTTAGGAATGAGGTTTTGTGGCGTCGAAAAAAAAAACCACGGGCGAAAAATAAAGAATTTGAAAATTTATTATCTGCACGAGCATCTCAAAAATCAGCTTTTAATAACACATTGCCATCGCATTTACAAAAGCTCTGATTAAAAAAATAATTTAATGACTAAAGCAAATGAAACCTGAAAAATGTCGTTTTGAGCACGCGATTATATGAAATGAAGTAAATAGGAAATGCGAAATTTTTTTTAAACAATAAATGCGAGACAAATTGTTTTTGGATCGTTTGCAGTACCAAAGTGACTCATTGAATGAAACCATTAAAATGAGTAAAAATATAATTTAACTTGCACGAGCACGTGGTGTTTGCCCGTTCAAGAAATGATGTTCTGGCATGATACATTGAAATATGCATAGCAGATTTCATTTTAATCTTTTTATTATTTAATGTGCTAGAATAACTATCGATAAATATTTCTACTATTCATATATTCAAGGTTATCAAAATAGAGGAAATGATGTAAAATACTTAATCTAACTATATTTTACCCTTGACTTCGTACGCGTAGAAATTTTATGTATATGTTTGAGATGTATATGCAATGTATATGGCCTGATCGCAACGCAAAATGACATCAAACCGTATTATTATGGTGCTGTTGAAAACATAGTCTAATAGGATGATTGCTGCAATCCACAGTCGGGCACAACAAATCCGGTCGATACTGCTACGTTCAGCGGTGGCGGGGCTGTACACAGCAACAAGAAGTCTAATAGAATGTAATCAAGAAACTTGTAAATTGTTTTGCTTGTTAATCTGGCCAAAACAAAATCAAGATCGTATCCGTTGGAAATAAAGGTGTCGGCAATCGACAATGACACTGTATGTGCTTGAATTTTCAACGCTTATTGGGGAAACGCAAATGCATGAATTTTTTACGCCAGTTGGGATAATTCAAAACAGATTAGACATTTTTAATTTTCCCCCATTCTGTTTTATTTTAATTCAAATGTACTTCAAAATGAATCTGAGAAATCCACTGATTAACAACGTTAAGTTTCAAATGCATTAAATACTAATAAAATAAACAGAACCATTGGACATAACCAGTCGAAAACATGCGAATCTTAACCTCATTAGTGTGGAAAAAAACTGAAATCTTGCTTATTTGGCGGTTGAAAAATAAAGATTTTTGGAGGAAAATTTGCTTTTAATTAATAAAAAATTGAACCACTCAATTAACCGGATTAAAGTTAGCCCATGTTCTTCTGTGGACTATTATCTATCGCTGTGCTACATTTCATCTAATTTCCTTCAGACGTTCTGGCGTGATTGAAACCCATTACCCATCCAAACTTCCTCATTTATAATAGTAGCATAGATAAACAACACTACTTAAGGATGCACATGAAAAATAATAAGATGAAAGATTTATTTTTAATTTGGATAACCCTGTCAAAAGTGGTATAATTATTTGTCTACGAAAAAATAACAATGTATTATTTATATATAATGTTTGAAAATATTTAGTGATTTAACTTTCAATTCATTCACTGAATGTGTATTTCTGCAATAAGTTTGATAAAAAGTCTACTTTTCCTATTCTTGCAATTAGTACAATAAATTCGAAGAAGACAGTTAAATACCCAAAAGAAAAAGTATTTATAATTCTCACTTGTTTGATAACAATGTTGAGTGTATCTGAATTAATCTATTATAATAAAAATGCAGCTCGAAATGCGTTGCTAAGCGCAAAACTAGAGAACGGCTCGACCGATTCGGCTAATTTTTATTTTAATATTTTCGTTAAGGCACGAGGATGGTTCTTATGGAGAGAAAAAATTAAAAAACTGCGTGGAAAATAGTTAAAACGACACTTTTCTCACTTTCCCGCCAAAAACCTTCATTTCCTTCCCCCACACCAACTGAGTGAGATAGCAGGAAGTAATAAATTATGATTTGTTTAGAAAGAAATACCCGAAGTCAGTTGGTTTTCAATCATAGATAACGGGATGTTTAAAAAAGAAAGAAAATAGTTGCTTTCATTATTAGGCGGTATGAATATTTAATCTATGCCTGCTCAAAATAAAGTCATAATAAAGTAATAAATAAAGAAAAAAAAGATCAACAGAGGACAAAAAGGGTTTGTGGAAAGAAAAGTAGTGAAGAAAAAAAGGATAGAAAAAAAGGAGGGGATTTTTTAATATTGCTATTGATTGTGTTCTGATATAAAGTTTTTTTGTTGTTCTTAAAAATAAAAATTCTTTTTTTTAATAAATGCGACATTAAGAGCTCTTAATGTGTTAATGTTATTTTTAAAAGGATTTATATATTAAACGATTCTTTTTTATTAATTTTTTTTGGTGTTTAGTCTGTATGGATATTTTATCTATTCCTGCTCAAAATAAAGTCTAGGCAGCGAAGAAAAAAAGAAAAGGGGAAAAGGGGTTGTAGGAAGAAAAGTTATAAAGAAAAAAAATATATAGAAAGAAAAAAAAGGGCTTGTAGAAAAAAAGGAAGAGAAAAAAAGAAAAGGGTGTGTGCGTCACTATTATTTCCTCTGAGCGCGGCATTTTCCAAGCTGTTTTTAAATTTTCGCATGTCTTGAAAACCAACTGTTGTTAGCGTTGTGTAACTGTTGTTAGTGTAACTTTATTTGTTTAGTGTGTTTACATTTAGACCCATGCCACCTATAAGACGCGAGCGTAGCAATTTGGGCCGTAGAACTAGAAATGCTACAAACGAAGCTAATTTTCAATCTACTTGGACTGCACAGCAACTTGAAGAACGAAATGAAATTGAAAGGATTATAATATTAGAATCACGTGCAATAAGTCGTGTTCAAGTTACTTTCAATATTTCACGAGCGTCATTCAGCTACGATGTTTCAATTGACTACAGTTCCTACCAATGCGTTGCTATTGGATCTATGAACTTAGTTTGCTCACATTGTAAGGCATTGAAATATAAAAATGAAGCAAATGGATTGTGTTGCGCAAATGGCAGAGTGAAATTAGTGCCATTGGCCACCAGAGCCATTGTACTCATTGGTTTCAGGAATTGGTACGAATTCCATACACTTCCTTACAAACATACAAAAATATAATAACTGTTTCCAAATGACTTCCTTTGGGGCAACAAATATATTTCGTGACAATTGCATGCCAACTTTTAAGGTAACAAGACTTATTTTAATTTTTATCATGTCAGAACATGATTTGTTTTTGGGAGGAGGGTTTTGACGTCAATATAAATCCGTAGGCGAAAATTAATTTTTTTAAAAAAAAAATAAACTTTTAATAACGTGTTGCCATTGCATTTATGAAAGCTGATAAAACTTATCATTTTGTTCATTTTTCTTTGATGTTGTTTCATTTTTTCATGTTTATATTGATTGTGTTCTGATAAAAAAATTATTTTATTGTTGTTGTTCTTAGGGATAAAAATTCTTTTTTATACATTAATGCGGCATTAAGAGCTCTTAATGTGTTTATTTTATTCTTGAAAGGATTTATGTATTAAACGATTCTTTTTATTTTCTAAGTGCTGTGAAACACGTACGTACGTAATCAGGCTACGAAAGCCCAATAACTTGAGACAGTACGAAGTCTGTCGGGGCAGCTAGTTTTTAATATAAATAGAGTAAGCGAGATGTTTGGAGTTTCAAACCAAGATTGAATTGATACAGAAGTGAGTTTAAACAAAATATTAAATTGAAATCTGCTATGCATATTTCAATGTATCATGCCAGAACATCATTTCTTGAACGGCCAAGCACCACGTGCTCGTGCAAGTTATTGGGTCGTTCGAAAAGAAATTTCGTTTTTTCTCGACAAAGGATTTAATTGTATTTTTTTATTCCAACTTCACACTTAAGACGTATAATCATTGTATGTTTTGAGAGGTGATATAGCAATACTTGTTTGTGAAAACGTTCAATTGATTTTGCGCAGTCGTTTTTGGTAGATGCCCTTTTAAATAGGGAAAGCAATAAGCAGCAATTTCGTCATATTTCACTTTTTTCCTGTAGGAAAGGTAAAAATGCTGTTCAAGCCAGAAAGAAATTAACCGATGTGTATGGAGAAGATGCGTTGACATTGAAGTCTGTGATTCGCTCCTCAAATGTCACAAAAATGATCCACTCCACCATATTATCCAGATCTGGTTCCTTCAGATTATTATTTGTTCCGGTCAATGCAAAATTTTTTGGACGGTAAAACCTTAGTCTCAAATGAAGACGTCAAAAATCACCTTGGATTAGTTTTTTGCCAGCAAATACCAAAAATTTTATGAGCGTGGAATCATGCCTCTACCAGAAAGATGGCAAAAGGTTTTGGATCAGAATGGGCGATATATAATTTAATAAAATAATTATTCATTATATGAGGATCGTCTTTCATTTTCACCAAAAAAAACGAAATGACTTTTCGAACAACCCAATAAATTATATTTTTATTCATTTCAATCGTTTCATTGAATGAGTCACTTTAGTGTTGCAAACGATCCAAAAAGAACTTTGTCTAGCATTGATTGTTTAAAAACATGTCGCATTTCCTATTTATTTCATTTCATACAATCGCGTGCTCATGATGACATTTTTCTAGGTTTTAATTTGCTGTAGTCATTAACTTTGTTTTAAAAAAATCAAAGCTTTTGGAATGGAAACGCGTTATTAAAAGCTGGTTTTTTGAGATGCCTGTGAAGATAATAATATTTTTATTTTTTGTCTACGGATTTTTGTTGATGTCAAAATCCTCATTCCAAAAACAACATCATGTTCTGAGATGATTATAACCAAAACCATTTATTTTATGTGTGAAAAGAAATGAGACTTATAATAAATGTATAAAATATACATTTTAACTTTATATAATAAAGAATCGTATGTTTCTCCATCGATTGTCCTTCCTTAGAAATAAATATTTTAAATCTACTTTTTTTGTGAACAATCCTGAATAATTCACTTCAGTAATACAAACGAATATTTTTGAGTTGAATAGCTAAAATAAATTCAATAAACACATTTTATAACTTATTTGTGCAAATAAATTTGGAAAATATCTTTTAGAATATGGAAATGAATGCAAAATATAAATATCTTTAGGAATATATAAATGAATTTAAACTAAGAAGCACGTTTATTTTCTTATCATAAAATATTAAGAAAAGAATTTTTATTATGAAGAAAATCATTTTTATTCTTATCATTATATTATATTTTTGTTATTCGGAAATCCTATCATTATATCTAATTTTTTATTCTATCGCATATTTTATAAAAACATTGTATTTCATTTCATTTCCATTTTTTTAGAAATAAAATCGTTTGCGAAAATTTATTGTACGACATTTATTTCATTTACAAAAATAATGATTGTGTTTTTCCAAGAAACTAATAACAACTAATTAAAAAATAGCTAAAAATATTTAAAAAAATATAAAGTCAATTCCTACTTAGGTCAACATTTTTTTAGTTAATTTTTGTTAAATATTTACAATTAATATAAATATGTATATAGATATGACAGAATAGCAATATTAAGTGGTAAAACAGAAAGCGAATTTTCCATTTTCCATCCCGACACGTAGCTCAAACTAAAGATTAGGTAAGAGAAGTGACCAACAATTAATATTGTTACAAGCAGGCGAGCGCCACGAAAACGTACCTAAGTTGACAACGTTTGGCGAGGAGCTTCGCGCCAACCGGGTTGCTTTGGCGGAAGGAATAGTCTGGGAGCCGCTGGATCCTTCATGAAGCGTCGCGTTGCTTCTCGTGCTTTTGGGCACGAGCTCAGTCGGCTATATAAGGGACAAGTTGCCGTAACCTGGCAGTCAGTCAATTAATTTTTTTTCCCTCTCGGGAGAGAAGCGTCTCGCTGGACTAGTGGATTACTTGTTATTAGTGAGCTGTGTTTACGTTTGCTGTTAACGTTGTGTTATTGAGCTCGCTGTGACTTACTGTTTACTGTACTACACCATAGCTGTTTTGCAGTCTTTTTATTGTGCGTAAGGCTTGCATTTAC